>KV736831.1:22353-38725 GCA_000500225.2 Phytophthora pinifolia | reverse complement strand
GAGTCGTAACTTTGCGCAAACTCACTCGATTTTGGCGATTGAAAAACCTCGACAAAGCTGAGGTCATGTAGGTTCTTTTAAATCAACTCGGAGGCTCATTCCCGCTTTCTCCCGGTTTTGGGGTCCAGTTTTGAGAAATGTCCCTATTAAAGCGGACCAGAGGAAGTAGTTGGTTAGCAGTCCCCTGAGACCAGGGACAAGTGAACAGTAGTTCACCGGAAGTATTGCATACTTCCAGCACTTCCTCTGTGCAACGTGCTGTGTGCCCCGTCACACCTGTACCTTATTAAGACCCAATCATATGCATATTAGTGGCTCCGAGGCCACTGACTACTTGTTATGAACTACTGCTTTAGTTTATAGTGTGGACACACCAATTCAATGTGTCTCATATCAACAGTGTAACCCCGTTACACTCTCCCCCTCCAAGACCGTGATCACACGTGGTCACGACGTACCCTTGGTCACATTTTCCGGACGCTGTCCCGGAAAGGTCCTTGCTCCTGGAGCTTGTACCCATCATCGCTTGGAGAGCTTGTCCCACGGACTCCCCCATGTCGTCAAGACACAAAACAACATGGTCCTTCAACCGAAGTCCGTCAGCGGCATCCGCTTCTCGACCGAGCGCTCGCTCTGCGTCGCACGCTGCGTCTTCCACCAGGCCGAAGGCCGACCCCATGTCCGAAATGGACGTGCCCAACACAAACTAACGGATTCCTTGTCTCCTTCGGTCCGAGATCATCGTCCGCCGCTGGCGCGTGACTACCGCTTTGATGATATTGAAGAAGTGGACTATGAGTCCGACACCGAGATGCCTGCCGATGAGGGCGAAGCGACGGAGTCACCGGCTTCCAAGCCCGAGCTTCGTACGCCCAATCCTTTCCTCGAACATGGCGCTAGCGCACTGCGCTCTGCTCCTAGCCTGGGCATGCCCGTGGTTACCAACAACCTGGAAGAGGCTCAAGAGAGTCGACTCTTGGAGCCTCAGACTGAGCGCTCGCCCGTTTGGCAACCGGAGCCTCGGCCCATTCTCATGCCACTTGGGTGATTGGGCCGGCGGCCTCCCTCGGAGCGGCGTCTGCGCGAAGCACTTTGTGCCCGGTTCTTAGAACCTCAAGAGGTCTCAGTCGGCCAGCGCTCCGGCCCCGCCGTTCCACCCGATCGTCATTATCCAGGATGAGCTAGCTCACGAGGGTGATACGCTCTTCGAGCGTTGGTGCAGCGACACCGCAAGCTGTCCAGCTTGAATGCTTTTCGAGCTAGACATCAGGGACCAGAAGAAGAGCTCGAGCTCTGGACCTGAGCGGCAACAGCCGCCGAACCACTTTGGTGGAAATGAGTGTGGCTCGCGGGAGCATGACGAACGGGTCCATAGGACACAGGACGACAGTCCGAAGGTAACAGGTGCCTGGCATTTGCCTTGGCAAAGCCGAACGGACATGCGCATTCTTCGAGGAAGGTTCAGCGTGTACGCTAAGCCTTTCTTGGCCACGACCTTGAACGGTCCCACGAACCTATGTCTCTGCTTCGTCTTGAAGAATGCAGACCAGGTAGTTTTTCACACTCAATAAAACCAGGTCTCCGACCTCACAACTTTGCAAATTCTGCCTTTAGCATCTGCATGTTCCTTTTGCACATCCTGGCTTTCAGCCATAGCGTCACGTACGTACTCAGACGCGTTGACAGAAATGTGTCAACCTAGCAATAGGGCTGACATCAGCAAGCCGATCGGCCATCACTCCCCACACAAGCCCTGAGCCACGACGTGGCGGCGTCAACGGGACGCGTGGGTGAGTGAGTCTATTCACGTAGAACAGCGTGCACCCGGTGGAAGCGTGCACCGCATTGTTCAATGCAAACTCAACGAGTGGAGGCATGGCACTCCAACAACGCTTCGGCGTTTCGGAGCAGATGCTGCGGAGGATAATATCCTCGACGACACTATTCGTGCGTTCGGTTTGACCGTCAGTCTGCGGATGATCCGCTGTGGACATGTTCAGCATGGTTCCAAGCATTGTAAGGACAGTCTTCCAAAACTTCCCAATGAAGCGCGGGTCTCGATCCTAGACAATATTCCGTGTTGACGAAACACCCGATCTATAAACAGCGTTACTGTGTCAGGCACCGCCGCCAGATGAACCATCTTACTCAACCGGGTCAACGAAGACCACTACGCCTGTGTTGGCTGCCGAATCCTTCGGCAGGCCGAGCACAAAGTCCAAACTCATGGACTGCCAACAACCTGTTGGGATTGGCAAGCTCGCCAGCGCGGCCGCATGCGGCGAGGGTTTAACCCGTTGACACGTCTCACACATGCGCACGCACGTGCTTGCCCACATATAGAGCTTGGGCCACCAGTGGTGGTTGCTCTCCGAGACGTAGGTCTTCTCACGACCGAGATGGCCGCCAAGCGGAGTATCATGTGCCTCGTAGAGGATACGATACTTCAAATCCTCATCGTGAGGCACCACGACACGTGGCGTATCCGCCTTGTCCGTGCTGTAGCACAGCAGACCATCCGAGATGGAGTAGTGATGCAATCGCGCGCGCAAGCGCGATGACAATGGCTTGTCCGAGTCTTTAAACTCCTCGCTCCCAAGAGCCCGTAGCAACGCTACACACATGTCGTCCTTGGCATACGCCGCGCGTATCAAGTCCGTCACCGACGACGTCACCAACGTGACATGAGCGAGCTCATAATCAGGTCGGCGCGACAGCGCATCAGCCAAAGCGTTCTGCTTTCCCGGCTTATACTTCACCTCGAAGTTATATTCTGCAAAGAATGAAAGCCATCGGGCCATCCTCTGAGAGAGGTGAGGCGACTGGGTCGCGGTGCGTAATGACGCATGGTATGTGAAGACCACGAACAGCTTAGAGCCTAACAGGTGAACCCTGAATTGACAAGAGCGTGCTTCATCGCAAGCAGGTCTGTCATGAACTGGATAGTTCTTCTATGCAGCTTAAAGCTGCAGAGACTCAAGAGCGATCACTCGATCCCGCCCCTCGGCGTCCGCTTGCAGCAGCGCACTGCCAATGGCAAAGCACAGACGACGCTAAAAGGACGATCTGGGTCTGGCAATGCCAATATGGGAGAGCGCAGGAGGCTATCCTTGATCTCATCAAAAGACTCCTGATGCTCGGTGTTCCAACACCAGTCCACGTCCTTCTTACGAAGATTGGAGCCATCTCCGCGTAGTTAGCGCTATACTTGTGCAAGTAATTGGCAAGGCCAAGCCACTTGCGTAAGTCCTTTTGGTGGCCAGTCAACAATGGCCTTGACCTTAGCAGGATCAGCTCGAAGGCCACGCTTCCCAATGAAGTTCCCTAAGAAGATCTGTTCGGCGCCGAAGATTCTCTTGTCTGAGTTGGCGTACAACTTGTTGGGGCGCATGCACTCAAGCACCGCTCGCCAATGGACAATGTGGGGTTCCACGTGTGCTCCGCACGACTGTGGATGAATATATCATCAAGTATGTCTGTGCATACTGAAACAACTGCGTCACTAGACGATTGGACGTTGCTGGTGCGTTCAGAGCCCTTGGGACATCACCGGCCACTCACAGAGCATGCCGCTCGGAGTGCTAACCGCTGTCAGCGGAATATCACTCGCTCGCTCGCATGAGCATTTGGTTATAACCATCTACTACGTCGAACGCACTGTACATCGTACAGTCCACCATGTTGTTCTGAAGAACATCCTCCTAGAAATGGGCGTCTGTGTGACAGCTTTGAGCTTATTGAAAGCGTGGACGATACGCCACTTGCCATTAGGCTTTCTGACACAGAACGTGGGCGCGGAATGCGGAGACTCGCTCTCACGCACCATTCCCCTCGTGCTTCTCACGGAAGAAGGCATCAATGACGTCACACTATTCCTTTGGCAAAGGCCACTGGCTGGTGACGCAGTATTCGGTTCCTGGAACCAAGTCAATCTCATGACACACACCTCGATCGGCCACAAGAGTGTATAGCTGTTCGCTATCGTATGAGACAGACACTCCTCGGGAGAAGGATGACGCTTGGCGCCATCAAGCTGTCATATGTCAAGCGTCTGGCAGCTTGCAGCCTGCGCCGCTGCCTTCGCTTCATAGAGGATGTGCGTCTCTGAGAGACCAGCGTGGGTGCGCCCGGGGCGTCATCAGGTGCTCGCACCTCATCTTGCTCGTGTAGAGCCTCGATTGAGAACTCGGAGTGTGAACTCTGAGTTTCGGACAGAGTCAACAGGAGAGCGTCAGGGAATTCGCTTTAGCCGCGACGCGTAAGCAAACTCCAGAGACCCCCTCGAGTTGTGGCGTTAGTACCTTGCGGATTCCCTATCGACTCGTTTGTCTTCGACGGAGCGGCACTTCACCAGAATGTAGCCTTGAAGAGGTTGTCGAGTACACGCCTAGACCCTAAATAGACCTGGGCTGCGCTATACACCCCCTGAGCGATCAAGGTTTCATCGGCCTTGCGTCACCTGCCCATGAGATTCGCGTCCCTGCATCTACTCAGGCGGACGCTAGCTGCACCGAGCCCTTTGTCATCTTCGAAACTGGACGTGATGCGCTTGGTTGCTGTGGCAAGTAGGCAAGTGACTTCGGTTTTGTATCCCAAATTATGGAAGTAGGCATTTGACTTCGATTTTGTAAGACAATTCTGTCAAAAATGTTGTATCTAATGTGAGGAGACGGGACGCTTACTCTGAAAGCATCGCATCAGACGCGTCAGCAACTTACGTACTTAGTATGCTATATATATTTCGCACCTAAGCGCATATGTTATGGGATGTTTGCCACATCAAGTAAGATATCGTGGGCAGAAACCCCATCGGATTGGCTGTACTAGGAGACGATGATGGGCTAGTGGAACTAGCGAAATGCGGGAAAGGATATATCCACCGGATATCGGTATGGTAGTGTGTAGGGCCGGTATCAACACGCTCTCTGCTCCGGTACCATTATCACGACAGGTGCACGGTGAGTCCTGACGTGCGTGAACAGAACGAGGACAGAAATAGCTTCACGACGGAAGATTAAAATCCTAAAATTTGAAAAATCAGCGAGTGGTTCCGCACAATCCAAAGCGGGGGAAAGCAAAGAAGCCGGCGGGATCGACGGCGACTGCAGCGGCGGCGGCACGACTCAGATGACACCTCCACAGGACAGAAACGCTCTCCAGGCTGCGGATGAGGTACGATCTCCTTTTACACCCGATGCCGACACGTGGCAGCACTAACTAATCCTGTTTGCATCGCTATCCACTCATTTCGCGCATTAGACGATAGGTAGCGATCTGCCCCCACCTCCAGACCGTCAACAGAGCGAAGCCGCCGGAGAAGGAGACGAAGACACACCATCGACACAGCACGCCCGTCCACACAACGGAGATGATGCAGCGGTAGTTAGCACCCCAGCCCCCCAGCGTCGAAGCCAGAACCAGAGACTGAGCAGCGCGAAGACAATGAAGATGACGACGCGCCCTCGACCCAGCTCGCCTGCTAACCAGACAGAGGGATCGCAGTGGCATGCGGTCCCACACAACAGCCACACATGTGCATGCAGCAAGCAGCCGGGGCTACAGTCAACAATCCAACGAGCGATGAGGTTGTAGCAGCGCGGGACGATCAAAGCGAGCGAGCACACTTGAAGAGAGGCGCTTCGACCGAGGCTGCCGATAGTTTGGAGCTGAAGATAGGCTTGCGAGCGCCCCGCAAGAAGCGCCTCGCTTTTGCCGTCGTTGAAGCCTCACTGCCATCACCTGACAGTTCTAGCGAGGACGCATCAGACGAAGAGTATAAAGCAAACAGCTGGGAAAACGATGATGAAGACGACGACGCAGGGATCTCGCTGGATCTCGCGCAGGCAGAGGCAGCGCAAGAGCTGGAGGAACTTTCAGGCTCTGATGGTGATCTGGAACAAAGGAATCCAACAAAGATACCGGACGATTCCAAATCCGGTGGAGTGAGTGAGCGTGTGGACTTGATAAAATCCGGTGGAGCCTTGGACGGTTCAGTACCGGGTCCGGTGACTCGAAAAGGTGAAGCTGAAAGCGGCAACAGGTCGAAGGAAGAGGATGAAGCAATTGCTTTGCTTGAAGCTTCGCGTGGCCATGTCGTGGAGGATGACGGAGCGTTCATGGAGGGTTTCAGTCGTACTTTCGACAACTGGGATTCATTCTTCGCAGTATTTGAAGAATCACAGCGAAGAAACGTTTCAGTAGCTCTCCAAGCGCACATCGTACAGTGCTGCGTTGCGCAATAACAAGCTAAAAGAGTGCGGGATTTCGGAGGACGATGCACAGATGCTGCCTGCCACAATGCCGTACTATTCGGTCACTTTGATGTGCACACATGGATTCAAGCATCCCAAGAAAGGAAAAGGATCTCGGCCGCGAAGCATCATTCGTTTTCTCGGTTGTACTGCCAAGGTCAAAGCTCTCTCCAAGCGTGACAAGAGTGGTGCTTGGAAGGTGAAGGTAACCTGGGAAGGCGCGAACAACCACATCAGGAGTGCAGAGTTGTTTCGCTACTACTCCGCAAACCGCAGGATCACCGATCCAGACGTCCTACTGGACGTAGCGAGAATGAAGAAGGCGGGGTCGTCATTAAAAGGCATTCTTCAGCACCTGCGCGAGGAAACTGGTACGCGACTCCTATTGCTCGGATTATTTATTCTTTGCTCACCCTCTTTGCAACGTTTGACTAGGCAAAAGCACGGAGTTACGAGACGTCCACAACTTGATCGCGTTGATCAAGCGCGATAGCAGGGGGGCAAGACCGATGAAGAGCGCAGTATCGAGATGCTGCGTGAGTTTTGCTGAACGGACGACAACTCGGCGGCTATTTCTAAGAACAACTCATCTGGTCTTGTCGACGCCGTGTGCTTTCAGACAGCTCGTCAGAAGAGACTGTTCAAAGCTTTTCCTGAAGTGATCCTGGTCGACACCACGCACGGGACGAACAAGAACTACTACAAGCTCTTCAGCATCCTCGTGGACGACGTTTTCGGGAAGGTACGCTCTTCTGGTACAACATGTTGTATCATCCTTGTGTGTCGGGTACCGGACGATGTGTGACGTTCATGTATTTTACTCCGTTTTCAGGGTCAATACGTCCAACATGCACTTGTCGAGAGAGAAACCAAAGACAACCTTGCCTTCTGTCTTGGAGAGTTCAAAGAATCCAATCCTGGTTGGGAACATATTCGAGTTATTGTGACGGACAAAGACTTTTCGGAGAAGGATGTGCTGGCCGAAGCGTTTCCCGATGCACGTCAGATTCTTTGTCCATTCCATGTCATTGAGTATCTTCGCCGACAGGTTGGCTTTGTGTGCGGAACTAGTATTTGCTTCATTGATTACTTGCTAACATGGAGGTGCTTCTTGTTGGTTAGGTTGACCGCCTCTGCAGTCGTGGGCCAGGTGAGAAGAAGGACGTTGTCGGCGCGTTGCAGTTGATGATGAAGGCATCCAGTGCGCAGGAGTACAAGCGGTTTCATGCAGAGAGTTACGTTCACTGGGTGATGACAAGGGAGATCCTTTCTACGAGTACTTTGACGCTAACTGGGAGACGTGCAAGGAAGAATGGGTGGATTACCACGACAACGTGCCTCATCTCAACAACCATACCAATAACCGGATCGAAAGCGGCTGGGGCAAGATAAAGCAAGCGGTGGATCGCGAGGATCCAATCGATGAGCTGATCGGTACGCTCGTCATGCTGCAAGAATGGTCTGAAGAAAGATATATGAAGGACTTCAAGAGCTTAGGGACACGCCAGACACCTGATGTTGCGGATGCAGCAGATCCCGAGCTCGCCACCTTGGCTATTCAGCTGATCCCCCACGCCTATCGTCTCGTCCGAGACCAATAAATACCAGATTGCCTGCAGCGCAAACGTGACCTACGATATCATCATGGATGGAACTAGCGCAGAGATGCGGTCGCGCAACGATGGGAACGAGCTTGCTGTCCACGTTGTCGATACCAAAGTACGTGTGTTTGGTATTGTGTTGTACGTCCGGTACCATTTGTGGTTTGGTATTGTTTTGTATATCCGGTACCATCGGGAATTACGGTGTTGTGGTTGTGTATTGTAGACGTTCCAGTGTTCCTGCACCTTTATGCTCACATTACTGCTTCCGTGTCGGCACGTGATCTACTTTCGCAAGCACCAGAACTGCGAGTCCGCCATCCCGCCACCCAAGTTCTATACGTCGCGTTAGTCACTGCTGTCGGCCACCAATGATATATCTACGGATCATCTTGATGCTCAGAGGTCATTGCGCATGGTCATCAGAGACGAGAAATCTCAACGCGTGCCCTCAAAAATGAAAAACTACAGAGATGCGTTCGCGGTTTGCCAGCAGATCGAAAGTATTATGGCTGAACAGAATGCAGAAGATTTCCAGTCGACGTTCGCATTCCTCCAGACAGTAGAGAAGTTGTGTCGCACGGGAGAGGTGCGAACTCGCTGACGATATTGCTGTAATTGGAGGTCAAGCGCCAGGTGCGAAGAAACCACGACAGGAATTGGGCCAGATTCCTGCATCTCAGCAGGGGGGCATGACAACACTTCGGTTCTCGCAGTCGGTCAGGAGGACGCGAGCATCCAGACGAAAGCAGACCAAAGCTCAGAGAGTGCAATCACTGCAACGCATCCATCGTCGAGCAAAACTTATCGCCAGCGGCAAGACGAAGACTCCGCAAACTCTCGACGAGCTTCAAGTCGTTCTCTCCCATCTGTATTGCTACGCTCTCACTGCTAAAACGGTATGGAAGTATTGAAGGCCTCTATGCTTCGTGTGGACTATGACTAACTATGTGTGTGTTATACGTGGCTGGAGCTCTTTCCGCTGAAAGATGTGAACGCGACGGCTTCGCACAATGTTCAACGGATGAACGCGGGTCAGAAGATTCCTCAGCCAGCGAGTATGCTCCCGAGAGGCGTGTGTACAGCAGCGATATCCGACATTGAAATGCGTGGTGAAGAGGAAGATGGAGACGCCGTCTATATCGCCCGCTGGTTCGACTTTGGGTACGCCACGGTGGAGCAGCTAAATGCCATGGTGCTAGTGGTTGACGCAAGGTCCGCGATGCCGAAGGTTGAAGCTACGTTGGAGTAGATCGACACTGTCAAGATGTGAGAGCCAATGCCTTTCCGTGACTGCGCATTGTTTCCCCAGGTATGTTTGGTACTAACTGGTACAAAACATGTGAGCTTATACCGGATTTTTGTACTTGCAAGGAACTGCTAAAGGACTCTGTAGAGAACATGGCTATAAACACGTACTGCGATACTGGAGAAGATATTGAGGGAGTCCGACTTCCAAAATTCAGGGAGAAGAATTGGCTGGACTCGACGTGCGTGCGCGCCAGATTGATCTTTTTGATGCGACACTATAACGACATGAACGTGGGATTTATCTCGCCAGACTGGTATGGATTCGACGACGGGCCTACACGAAAACAAGCGGCGGCAACGAACGGGGCTTTTCATGCTAGTATACAGCGACAAGTTGGCATTGTGAACGTGAGCGGGTATCACTGGATCGCGTTCTATCTGGATCTCACAATCAGCCCTGTCACCTGCACGCTATTCGACCCCCAGCAAGTCGACGCATCCTACAAGAGCTTGGAGGAGGCCATACGTGCTGTAATCGCACCACAACTGCGCGGGGAACCTGACGTCTTTTTTAAGCGGTGGGGGCACTGTACCCAAAAGGATGGACATTCGTGCGGCGTGTGGAGCTTGATTTTCCTGGAGTCGATGATCACCGGACACGTGTGGCGTGAGGAATGCTACAAGCTCGAACAATTCTACCGGCTTCGCTACCTCCGCTTTTGCTTGTGCGACAGTGAGAAAGTGTAGACACACTACCAGCCACACTCATTCAATCCAGTTTTGCTTTGATCGTTGAATTCTATGTTGCGTTAGTTGCTTCACTTCAATGTCCTTTTCGTTTCAGCGGCCAAGTTCTTTTGATACACATTTTTCTGATCCGGTACAGCAAGGTACAACACGGACAAAATTTGGTACACAACACAGATCTCTACATTTAGACACTGTAAACTACGTTAACCACATCAAAACCTTTGTAAACAGATATATCCCTCTGGAAGTCGATTGTATCTTCGTCATTGAAAACTGCCTTTTTATGAAAACATATGGTGCTTATGATAGGGCTAGGAAATCAAAATGTAATCTGTTTTTCTCCGGTGGATGCACGCGAAATGCCAACCTGAACGACTGCATATTTTATATCCGCAACCGTTGGAGCCCAGTCTTATTTACCTGGAAACGTACATGAATATATCCTGGTATACATCGAGGATTTTTTATTTTTCTTTCCTCCGACTCAAGTAAGTCCGATTCGTTCATTTCAGATTTCGCCGCGAGGACGAGAAGCGCGATGACCCCCACTGCGCGATGCGGACGGCAAGGTCGCCGGGCGCGCCAGGCACGACGCACCCCTGGCAAGGGTAGTGATGATACGTGTGTAGTTTAGTTACGTGGAGAGGAGCGCGGAGCTTCATTTGAAGGCGGAGGTGGCTGATGCGTATTCGATATGCTTGCAGGTACTGGAAATCTGGCTGGTGGTGGCGCGGCCACGGACGATGTTGCTGACGATAGTGGTGGGGAAGGAGATGATGATGGTGGACAAGCAGATGAAGATGATGAAGAAGCAGATGATGATGGTGAGGAAACAGAAGCTTCTGATGACTCAGCTGTCGACAAAGTTGAGGGTGAGGGCAGCTCGCATGGAGCAGTAACGGTTTCTGTGGAAGCTCCATCTTTGCGCACGCCACTTGGGATGAGTGGCAGACCTACTTCGTTGGCTACTGTGATCGCACCTTGCAGGTGCTGCCAGTGAAGGAGACGATGTCTCGCGAGCAGAGAAACAGCGGCTGCAGCGCACCAAGAAAGGTGCGGATCCCGCACAACTCGTTCCCGCTGGCTATGACCCATATCAACGAACGTACATTTGTACGCATGGGTGGAAGAAGAGGAAGTCACGGAGCGAGGGCAGCAGACCGCGGCAGCACATTCGCCACACGGACTGTCCGTTCCGGTTCGTTGTTCAGTGGAACCTGTCCAGGAAGGAGCTGGAGGTGAAGCACGGGAGGTACGTGCACAACCACCCCGTGTCCAAGCAGGCGTTTGCTACGTATCCGTCGTCTCGTGGAGTGGACGATGAACTGATAAGTGCGCGTGTGGGTGGAATGTTAGCGGTGGGGGCGAAACGTTCTCGCATTTACGATTACCTGTTGGAGCACGACCAGAACGTGCTCCAGGTGGATGTTGATAACATGGTCCGAGCTCATTCGGCTTCTATCGTTGGGGATGACGACAACGCTGCAACTGCTCGGGAATTGGCTGTTTTTGCAGCGGCAGACAAGGAGAACATATATTCTGTGGCGGATACGGCGGCTGGGGAAACTGGAGTGATTTCGTTGTCTACGGCGCACATGCGAAGAGTGTTCAGCCGCTTCAGTGAGCTTCTTCTCGTCGATTGCAGTCACAAGACGAATCGGTACGTACGTTTTTAAAAATTCAGGATTCTTCCAGGATTCATCCATGACCGTCCAAGATTTTTTTGTATTAATTACAGGTACAACTACCAGCTCTTGACATTCATGACTATGAATGAGTTTGGAGAAGGCGCGGTGGTACAGCATTCTCTTCTGGAGGCTAACGGCGACTGGCATATGGACAAGACCATTGAACATTTCAAGCGCTCACACCCAACCATGATGAAGTTGCTACGCGTTATTGTGGTGGATAAAGATCTGAATGAGATCCGTGTTCTCGAGACCCACTTCCCTGAAGCTCGTATTCTTATTTGTCATTTCCTTGTGATAAAATAATTGAAGGAGATGAGAGCGAAGCCTGAGTTCGGGAAGGTTTCCAGTGATGACGCGAGCCAAGTCGACGCCTGTGTGCATAAGATGGTTTACGCTGACTCAGCTTCGGCGTACGACGCGGCACATGTAGCTTTGCGCGGGTTGTGTGACCGCATTGGAATAACTGGCTTCTTTACGTACTTTGAGAAGAATTGGGACGCCAGCCAGAAACGGTGGGTGATGTATCTACGTGCAGATCTCCCCTACTTCCGCAACCACACCAACAACCGTCTCGGTGTGGAAGCGTCCATGAGCATGGCTCAGTGCGTCAAGGCTTTGATCGGCGGGTGGAGAATGAATATCGGTACCGTCTTTCTCGTATTGGGCAGTTCGTGAACAGTAATTATGACGAGGAGATGGCGAATGTGTTACGGTTTACGACCCCATTTGTCGCTGTCCAAGTGGAGAAAGAATACTCTCTGGCTGTGGATCATTTTGAAGTGTACTCTTTTGTTCGAGATGACAAAGATAACCATTTGGTTCGTGTTCTAGGAGGCAAGAAGCCTCATGCATTCCGGGACGATGTTTGGCGTTGCAACTGTGAGTTTTCGGTGTCCATGCGCCTTCCGTACGGCCACGTAATAAGAAGGAATCCTCAGCAGGGCCTGTGATTCCTTGGTCTAGCATCGATGAAAGGTATGAGTGTTTTTGATTGAATCCTGGTCAATGCAGGATTTGTCCAGGATTGTCTACATGTTCCCCAAGACTTTAACTTCGGTTTGAATTTTCAGATGGACCAGTCAACAGAGAGAACTGAAGAAGGTCCGGCAGTTCAGCTACGAGCGCTTCGCCGATAGTAATGTGGGCGGCCAAGCGAAGTCAAACATGACACAGTCGCAGCGTTATACGGAGGCACTACGCGCCACATAGCTCATTGCGTCGGAACTGGCTGACATCGACGACGAAGACGAGTATCATAGAATGCTGGATTTCGTGATGCAGCAGTGGCGCAATGTTCGCCAGAAAACTAGCGAGATCACCAGTCCACCGTCTGTGGAAGCGCCGGGCAGGCGCAAGGCTCTTCCACTGATTAAGCATGAAGACCGTGACAGCCTTGAAGAGTTCGAGGATGAAGGAATGCATAGTGAAGATCAATCAAGCGATGATGACTTCGTTGAGGACCTTCTGTCCAGCACGCCCAAGATCCGATTGAACCCGAAGGCACGCAAGGTTGGGGGCCCAAAGAAAGTGAAGGCGAAGACTGTTGCCGGCACAAAAGCAGACAGGAAGTGGTTTGAAGCCGCCGAAGCTGGACGCAAAACTGCTGGTGACGCAACGCTTGCAGGAGTTCTGGACAACCTCGACCGTGAACAACCCGGCCTATGCGAAATCCAGCATCGTCTTGCTGGCGTTCTGGTGAAATTCGCCGAGGTAGAAGGAAAGAAACCCACGTTCAAGCGTCAGAAAATCCTGTACTGATCCAGGATGCGTTTTACATTCTGCCTCCTAAGCTTCTCGACGCGTGCATGGCGGTACTCCCGGTGTCCAACAAAGAATCGAGTGCGATTGTGGTGGGTGAAGCGTCACAAGGAGACCCTCCACCACAAGCGACAATAGAAACTGTGCAGATTAAGGACGTGGGCACGTTTACCAGGAAGCAGATCGAGGTGTTCAAGCGTTGCCAGAACCTGAAGAACGCGTGCGAACAGGGAATGGACATGCACAAATGGCTGTACGAAGAAGGTCTCCCCTCGCTACCAGCTCAGTATCACGACTTGGCAAAAGACGTGGCCCGCGATATCATGGCGTCGTACCCAGATCGAGAACTTGCCGCGCCTTCCAGACTACACATACAGCCTTCTGTACAGACTTACGCCTCCCACGTGGTTGACAGACGCAGCCCTCCGAACCTGTTGCGACCGTTTGGTCCAGGACAACCCGGCGTGTCGCTTCGCTGGCTTTCAGAATGCAAGTGCTACGACCAAGAGGACACGCAGCATGGTCGCAGTGATAGTGGACGTGTCTGTGCGCGATATGATCATGGCCCAAGTCCAGGAAGCTGGCGTGGACACCATCTTCCCCCAGTGAACTTCGGTAATGCTCACTAGTGCTGCTTGGTGATCAAGGTCGAAGCAAAACGGATCTTCTTTTACGACCCCTTGGATCAGGCTCCGTACAAGAACGCCTGCTCAAAGATCGCTACGAATCTCAAGGTTAGTGGGCTCCAAGACTACGACGTCGTGGCGCAGAACAACCCGATCCAATTCGACGCGTTCAGCTGCGGGGTCTACGTATGCTGGATGTTTCTCAGGCACGCAAAGCAAGGCCTCAGGATGGACATGACTGCGGCGTCTCTTCCGAGACGTCGTTTCGAGTTATTTTTCTACCTAAAGTCTGGACGACTGCTCACTTTGGAGCCTGTAATGCCTACTGGACACCCAGTCGATGACAACGAAGAGAAGCAGCCGCCAAGTCAAGGCCAAGACGAGGAACAGCTTCCAGCCACTCAAGTCGCCCAGTAGCTGCACCACGTAGTCTCTCAGCAACGCTCCTCTCCTTAACAACATGAATTCAACTTGATTCTCCGTTTCTTTTGCTCTTTCAGTATTATATACAGAAACTTATATCAGACAGCTTCTGCGAGCTCATTCTAACTCCATGCAGGCCGCGTCTTCCTCATTCTCCACCATCGAACTCTGCAAAACTGCGCAGTGCGCATTACAGGATTATTCCACGTTGAATTCAGGATTAATCATGGATTGGCCTGGACCACATATTTATATCTTGCACATCCTTCTCGTCCTCATAGAATGTTCGACGAACGTTCTCGAACTTTATCGAATATTACCCATATCATCACGATTCCGACCGTCTGTGCAACTCCGACATGTATCCGACATATCGCAAAACTTGATATCGCACTGACGTACTAACTTTAGAGGTTTCGTAAAAATACTTCCTCTCAAATGATTGGCTGATTGATAGGTGAAAACAACGTAATTACAACACGTAGATCATTGGCTCCCATGCAGTTTTAACTGCGCCATTCTGCTGTGCGAGCTCAGTGCTCGATTGACCACCCGGCGCGGTGAATGGAGGGGGGTGTACCGCGCATCGGTACACCTAAGAAGGTTGTCGCGGCCACGAAGAACTGTGGGTCACCATTAATTCCCCGTCGAGCACCCAGATGAGTCCTTTGCCTTGTTGTTGTCTAACCCCCCTCACTGATGCAGCTCGATGGACGAGCTCCCGAAAGGGAAGGAGGTGGTTCGATTCCACCCATCGGTATCTCTCTTTCTCTCTTTGCCTCTGTTAGCTGGCTCAGAGTGACCTCTGCCTCCCTGAAGACCTACAGGCACATACTGTGAGAACACGTGCAAACGATAGCGCGCTGTGCAACGCATCAAGATTCAAGAGCCACGAACGTGTACGTGTGCATTGCAAGGACTACGATGCGCGCGGCTGGAGGATGTCCAGGTGGTGGATTGGCGCTGGGTCGGCGACACCTCCGCAAGCTAGGCGCCGACGATACGAGCGGATGAGATTATCCAGGCTGCCCTCACGATGCTGCTGACGAAGCACTTTGAGGACAGCGCTGGACCCTGTGGAAGGTACGTCTCGCGAGTGGAGAAACGCTGTAAGTTCTTCCGTTGCGATCTTCCCAAGCTCGCTGACATCGTCTTTGTAGCTTCGCGATGACTCGTCGAGCTTATAGCCGTCGGGGATGAAGAGCCTCATGAAGGCGACGAGCTGCTTTGAGTCTGACTTCTTGTGCTTGTCTTCGGTTCTCCAGCCGCGCGGATCTCCCGCGTACCACGCGAACCAGGTGGCAGACAGTGGTTGCATCTTCGAGCGATCTGTGGTACGTCGCCTTCATCTTCTCTCGCTCGCTTTGACGTTTGCTCCCCGTGCTGACTGCTTGGTCTGTCGTGCTTGTTGTCATTCGCAGACTCCAACAAGTTGACTCGTGCTTCTAGCTCTCGGTTGACTTCGATTAACCGCTCAATCAAGACTGTTTGTTGGTCGAATGCTGCCTTCGTCCCCTTGCCTCTTCCGGTCAGGTCGTCGGGTTCATCGTGCTCTTTTTTTGGATGACTTTGTGAGTTGTTGTGACCATGCGAGCAGGCTGGTTGTCGACACTCCCGATGCTTCTGCGCAGTGCTCGATCTTCGCAACCGCCGCTCCATGCGCGTTGATCTTCAGCAGCGAAGGATAATGGAGGATCAGCGTCGCTGTCAGTACTTCTCTCACGGCGGCGCTGACGCTGAAGGCTCGGTTTCCCAGTGAGTGGCTTGCGCTGAATATCTTGAGACTGACTTCTCGGATTTGCTCTTGTGTCGTCGAGTCAAAGGCATCAAGCGACGGCAGAGAAGAGGTTTGCTTTGGAGACATTCCGCTGAGTACCTTCGCAACTTGATGGTCTTCCTTTGGAGTGTTGAAGACGTATGCGAATGCCTTGTTGGTTGTTGTCATGTTCCAGGCGCCACGGTCGAAGATCCACTGCGCCGACAGATCCGAGCAAGCGTTCGCGTGCTGAGCTCCTCCGCGT
>KV736831.1:0-21301 GCA_000500225.2 Phytophthora pinifolia | reverse complement strand
ATTCCGACTTCAGCACAAATTTTCATTTTGATTGGCCGAAAACAAGACCTCATGCTGGATTGGATTGGACTAAAACCACATGCAACATTTCATTGGTCAATAATCAAGTCCAACGAGCATATAATTTTTTTAGAGAGGTCGGAGAGATGATGTTATTCATCCATATGGTCGTAATGCTAAGTGTACAGGATTAATCCTGTGTATAGTCATGGCGTTTGTCTTTGGTTATAATCCTGGGCTCCCTTTTATATTCGCGATATGTGATATTGCATTTGATTTTTTTAATTCATGTGAGCCTGTCTAAACCGATATGATCCGCGCGGAATCTGTACTTCGACTATTATAACCAACACCTCGAGTTGAAGAGGACGAGCAGCCAGAGCCCCCCTTCGTCACCGAACCGACCAGTATTCGGATCTAGCTGCCACGACATCAGTGGCAAGGTCGCGGCAGCCACACGCCAGGCTTCTGTATGAGCTTGGCCTAATCCACGGGGTCACCGTTTCACGCGGCTTAGTCTTTCCTCGCATGTGTGACTCACCCCAGTCATGCCGAGCGGAAATCCACCGAATGCCCCACAAACTGATCGTTTGCCGGTGGTCCAACAGCACGGCACGAATCATCCCACCAGGTTTGTGGCCAAAGTATCCAGGATGCGTGTGTATTTTTGAGGTTCAATACCAGGATGGCTCTAGGTCGAGTTGCCGCCAACCAAGCAGCATACAGCTTAAGCTTACCAGACAAAGCAACTCTGTGGAAGACGGTGTAGCCATTGCCTGGAGTCCAGAGCCTTCACTGCACTCTACGCAGAAAGCCGTTGAAAGGGCCCAGAAAGCCGCTGTCACTGCGCTGCACACGTCGCATGGGTGTGTTGTGTGTGGGGCGTGTGTTTCCAGTATTTATATCGAAGAGCCGGTCACACACCTGGCAGTCTGCAACGCTCCATCTGGGAGCAGCAGCTAACGCCAATACTAGCACAAGACTAGACCAAAGTCCTTCTACTTGGGGTTCCAAGATGCCGGCGCCTCGACGAGCGCTGCCGTCTCCAAGTCCATCGAGTCCGGCCATGCCCTTCCGTGGGTTACCCGAGCCGGATTTCAACTGCCCCAGTCCGCAGTACCAAGCAGTGTTCACTCCTACCAGAAGCAGCAACCACGACGAGTTCCTCATGGAAGAAGTTGGTCGCAGTCGCAGCCATTCCCACGCCTTGTCGGCCATTCTCGGTGCCAACGGACGGGTTTCGACCTCGACGTCCGTGGACTGGAGACCGTCCAGCCAGGTCCCCATGCCGCAGATGCCACCGCTTCCTACCACGGACGACAAGACAGAGCTACCAGTTCGTTTGGACCGCTGGAGACGCCGCCGGAGGCGCTGGCGACGCGTTTCCTTCTGGCTCGGCGCTGTGCTGGTTTTCGTTGGATGTTTCGCGCTGAGCTTCGCAGCGCCTTATAGCAGTCAACCACTGGCGCCTGTAGTACTTGGAGCGGGGCTAAGTCTGCTCATGACGCTGCTGGTGCTGCTCTCGTTCCTGAGAAGACGCCGGCTACGACGACGACCGAATGAGCTGCTGGCGTTCGTGGCGCTCAGCGAGTTCGGCCTCGCGTTACTCACGATGATCCACGTCCTCACAATGTGCAGTGCCAAGGACGGAGCGTGTCGACCCATGGCGCTCGCGACCTGCAGCGTCACGGCGAGTTTAACCATGTTGCTGCTGCTTTCGGGTGTGGGCTGGTTTGGCGCCGCCATTCTGCATCTCTTCGTGTCTGTATCCAATCCGTTCGCTAGCTACAAGAGGCAGTTGGTGCTGTACCATCTCGTCGTGTGGGGGCTCTCTCTCGTGGCCAGCATCGCCACGCCCTTGGCGCTCTTCTCGGAGCATACGGAGCACAAGCTCCAACTCTCCAGTGCCGAGATCTGTCGGAGTGTGGCGCTCATCCTCCCCTTGTTACCTCGAGACGCCGGCGACTCGGTCGCGACCAGAACGCGGAGGCTAGCGCAATGGCAGGAGCTCAACCTCGAGTTCTGGGGCGTCTTGGTGGCGATCGTGGTATTCGTCGTGGTCTCTGCCCAGCTGAGCCTCGTCGTGGGCTGGTGGCGCTCCAGCAGCGGCACGATCATCGCGCTCAAGGCCCGTCGGCGCCTGATGAAGCGCATGGCCATCTACGTCCACGCGCTCAACGCCACGTGGCTCGTTCTGCTCGTCGTGTTCTTCGTGTACCGCTCCAACGCCGCCGCTCTCGAGAACGTCCAGGTGGAGGGCGCCGCGCCGTTTGGCGGCGGAATGAACTTCCTGCACGCCTTTTTCCACTACGTGTTGACGGCCAAAGGGTTCATCATCGGGGTCGTCTGGCTCAGCGTCAACAAGCCGTGCTGTGTACGGGGCTTTCTCCTCTGCGGCTTGCACGGTTGCAAGGACGACGAGGACGGCCCCTCGCTCGGGCAGTCGGCGTCGGCGTCGTCGCAGTCGGCGTCCCTGTCGGGGTCTTCCAACCGAGAGATCGAGGCGCAGAGAGCGAACCAGGCGGCGCTGCTCTCGGCCACGGTCATCTCCATGGAGGGCGGCGTGATAGCGCAGCACGAAGCCCCGCTCGTGTCGCCTACAGCGACTGCGCTAGCGTTTGACGGCCACGAAAGCGTGCGTGAAAGTGGCGCCATGCGCCTGCAAGAGCGCCACTCGTTGCCGCCGCTGCCGCCGGCGGTGGAGCGACCGTCAACGCAGCGCTCCAGTCGCTCGTCGTCGTCGTCATTCAATGCTTCCACGGTGGAGTCGTACGAGGCCTCGCTCAACAACGAGACGCTGCAGCGTGAGATCATTTACTACACGGTCTGTGGCATCACCAAGGCCATCATCCGCTCCGCAGAGCGTGCACGCTCGTCCAGTCTCCCCACGGCTGTGCTGGACGACGACAGCAGCTCAGTAGGACGGGAGCGAGACGCTGGCTTGGTACAAACCACGCTCTTTGTGGGCGCCGAGCGGGACTCGACGCTGGTCAACAGCTCGTTCATCTCTCACGTACAGAGCGTCACGATCTTGTCGTCGCCTCGCGCGTATTGCGAGCCACGCGTCCCGCTTCCTGCCGCGAGGCTTGACCGCTCATTGACTGGGTCGGACGACGAGGAAGACGGCCGAGGAAGCCGCCCTCGGCCGACGTCTTTGACGGCGACAACCGGCGTGGCAGATGAAGGGCAGTGGCGGCAACCGCTTCTCCTCCAGCACAGTCGCAGTCAAGGCAGTCAACGCCCGGCCAGCCCCCAAGGATTGACCGCCAGCGGCGTCACCTTCCGCTCCTTCCATCAAACGCCAGGCAGGTTTTCCCTCTATCCCGTCTCTCAAGTGCCTTTCGAGTTGTTCGAGCAAGAGATCGAGCTACAGAGCCTCAGCTCGTCCGTCGATGAGCCAGCCGCTGAAGGGCGATCCACGCGCTCGGCTGTGTTTGCCGGGATCCGTCGTACCGCTTCGTCAGCGTTCAGTCAGGGCCGCGGCGTGTTCCGAGGCCGCAGTGGGAGTACGAGCGCTGCGCTTGAAGCGCCTGCGAGGAGCGACTTCGTACCGGACGATCCGAAGCCCAAGGTCTTCGTGGACTACGCGCCGCGCGAGTTCCGCGCCATTCGACTGGCCTTCGGGCTCTCGGACGAGAAGTATCTGGCCAGCTTTCGGACGACCGCCAAGGAGCGCGTGAGCGCCGGCTCAAGTGGCGCCTTCATGTTCTTCTCGGGGGACAATTCGTTGCTAGTAAAGAGTCTGAAGGACAAGGAATGCCGCGCGCTGGTGGACATGGCGCCCGAGTACGCGCGCTACCTGACTGCGAACGCGCACTCGCGCCTCATCCGCTTCTTCGGCTGCCATCGCGTGCGGCTGTACGGCCGCAACTTTTACTTTGCCGTCATGTCGAATGTGCTGCATAGTGAACGCCATACTGCGACGATCACCGAAAAGTACGACGTCAAAGGCTCGTGGGTGGATCGCCGTGTACGGCGTCCGCAGCGTGGGGACCGCGTCACGTGCGCCGAGTGTGACGCCACGTACGTGTACGGAGGCACCAGCGACGGAGACACGCCGAATGCCGCGCGCTCGGCAGCCGTGGACGACCGCACTGTACCGCAATTTCCGTTTCATGTCCACCGACCGGACATTGTTTTCAAGGACTTGGACTTGACGCGCTCGCTGCAATTGCCGCGGCGACTCGCCGCTCATCTGCACGCGCAGATCGTCTTGGACTGCGAGTTTCTACGGGATCTTGGCATCATGGACTACTCGCTGCTCATCGGCGTCCACAAGTGTCATTTGCGGCCCACCCGCGCCGGCTCGGCGACAGATTTCGACGAGGTACTCAACGATCTGCACCTCGAGGAATCCAAGAGCGGTGTGAACCTGGCGCCGCTCGGAGAGAACGAGGTGTACTTTGTGGGGATCATTGATATCCTTCAGCAATGGGACTGGGAGAAGCAGCTGGAGAAAGCCGGCAAAGTGCTGCTGGGCAAGTCTTCACGAGGCATCTCAGCGGTTGCACCAGCGCCGTACTGCCGGCGATTCCAAGCGCGATGCACGCAGATTCTGCTGGGCGGTGCAGCCCCTGAAGAGCTGGACCAGGACTGGGAAATCGACCCCAATGTAGTGGGCGCCAAGGATACTAAGGCGCGCCCCAACTCGAAGAAGATGAAGGAAATGACGATGGCCGGCGCCGTCGGGGACAAAGCGTAAAAGCTTACGAGAACAGCCGCACTCGGTGTTTATTTTATTCGAATTCAAAGTGATTTTCTGCCTTGGCAACTGTGAAACTTGATACTGTACAGCCTGAAGCCATGTGTCGTTTCGTGCGCAACACAGATGTCCTCGGCTTCTGCAGTGGATGAGGACCCTCCGCTCCGCGCGTTTGTTCCTGCTCGACAGGATCTAGCGGAGTTGGGACAGTTGGCCGACCTGGAGAAGGTGTCGGTGCTCACGTACAATGTGATGTCTCAAATGGGTGCTCGGAGGATGCAGCGCGGGGGCAAAAGCTACGTTAGCGCTGCGATCCTGAACATCCGACAACGACGAGAGAGGCTACTCCGGTTAGCGTTTGAGCCTGATCGATAGTGATCTGATGACTTACTAACCTATGGTATCTAATACAACTTGTATTGCAAGTGAGATCCTGTCGTACGATGCCGACATCATGTGCCTTCAGGAGGTGGACGAGTACGATGACTGGTGGGCGGCGGAGCTCGCCATCGCTGGGTACGACAGCATCTACGCTACCTCTGCAGCGTCCGACTCAGCGTCGGTAGCCAAGGAGATCGATGAGGGACTTGTGACGGCCTTCAGGAAGACCACTTTCCAGCTATTTCGCTCGACGGAGCTCCATCTCAACGACTTGTGTGCCAACATCAACGACGCGAACTTTGCAGCGAGGGCAAAGCAAGACAAGGTCGCTTTACTCGTCTCTTTGCAGCCGTGGGAGACGTCGGCATTGCCTTCTGCGCTTTGTGTAGTCAACACACAACTCGCAGCCGGACCAACGTCGGAACTGGAGCGGGTACGGGTGTTGCAGACTGAGTATCTGTGTCGACAGCTCGCTGTATTCAACGCCGACTTCCAGCTCCCCATCGTGCTGGCTGGAACCTTTAACGCCACGCCAAGCAGTGACGTCTACCATACGATCCTCACGGGCCGCCGCCGACCTGTTGCCGAGGCTCCTGCGGCTCCAGGACGTCCAGTAGTCGACGATGCGACGTCTTCTTCCCTACGAGTTTCATGGGATCCGCCTCCGCCGTCGTCGACGTCACTTACGCCTTCATCCCCCGTGCTGGAGTACAAAATCGCAGTCAAGAACTGTACGAGTAAGACGTCAGGCTTTCTGTACGAGCTGTCGGTTCCGGACGGAGCTGCTAACTCGTTCGTGGTGACGTCGTTGAGCGCCAACATGACGTACCAGTTCCGCGTCATGGCTCGCAATGCCCACGGCCGGGGCGACTGGAGCCAGCCTTCCGTTGCTGCAACCACGCTGGAACACGCTGCGTACAAGAAGAGAGCTCCAAGCAGCTCGAACTCCGAGGGGAAGCCCTTGTATCTCGCTGCGGACGTGCCTCCTAACGTCAAGGCGTACGAGTTATCGTTCGGTTCCGGTCGAACGCCACGATACTCGAGCGACGAGAAGCTGGCGAAGCCGATCGTCAACGCCGACGTGTGTCCGCGACCGCTTCTGTCTGCAGTGTCCAAAGCTGTTGGGGGAAGTGACCAACGCGCAGAGGCGAAGCGATACGCCACGCTTCAGCCTCGCGCTGACCGCGATACCTTAGTCGTTCATAACGAGATGATGGAGAGCGCGTACAGCGCGTATGCAGAGGGCTTGAGTGAGCCCGAGCTCACCTTCTCGAGCAAGAACTTCCAGGGAACCATCGACTACATCTTCCACTCCACAGGGCAGCTCGCGCCGTTCCAGTTGCTGGAACTGCCCACGCTTGACGAGCTGGAAGCAACTGGCAAAGATGCTCGCGAGCCCGCGAGTATCCAAGACGTCGAGTGGGTGAAGCACAAGGCTGGAGACTGGCACGACAGCGTCGACGAAGACGCCAAGGAGACGGATCGGTACGCGAGTACGCGCTATATGGGGACGTGGTGTGCGCCACTCCTGCCCAACATCTTCGGTCGAACGTCGTCGTGGCTGCCGAACGCGCACTGCCCGTCTGACCACCTTCCTCTGGCCTGTGTCTTCGCCGTCGGGAAGCAGAACCTCGCCGTCATGTGGAACTGAGCGACATATACTTTCATTAAGCAGTTAGAGCTCTTCCTTACGCGTTGAGTAGTTGTTGCCTGGGAGTTGAGCGTGGCTTTCAATCTGCGGTAGATCCTTGCAGGAGCTTCGATGAAGAGTAAGGGACACGTCGCCGAGCTTCCGGTCCGCCGCCGAATAGCCGAGACGAGGCGGCGTGGCCTGCCCCAGGCCGCAGACTTCGCTCACGTCGACGCCGATGACTTGAGACTTGGTCGGGTCGCAGCGGAAGTGCGTCACGGGCGGCCAGGGCTCCACGTCAGCAAGCATCCAGAAGCCGTTGTGTCGGAAGAGCCGAAAGTCCGACGCCGTATCGGAGACGAAAGCCACGTCGGTGGACTGCGGCGCATTGCCCTCGTCTTCCCGGAAGAACACGGGCGTGTCCGGGTCGGATTGCACTACGCCGGGAGGCTGCAGCACGTAGTGCCCATCCATGCCGGGCACCTTGGATTCACACACGAAGAAGTCGTCGCTGCCCAGGAGGATGCCGGTCGCCAGCACGGGGTTCACAGCCGCTGGTAACGCCACCAGATCATCAGAAGCAGAGGCGGTAGAGACGATGAGTGCTAGGAAGGCGCCGAGCTTCATGATGTCTCGAGTTACAGCAGGAATGGAGAATGACGCGAGATCTACAGAAGATCGCGGGACCGAGGGACACACACGGCCCACTTCAACATCCGTTACAAGAACCGAAACCATCGACAGCACAACGGAATTCGTCGCGCCGATGGTTCGTCAAGGCCCCCACGTCAAGCTCTGCTCGAGCTCTACAGGCTGCAAGAGCGAGTGCGAGACACAGGAGAAAGCTGTGGATGGTACGAGACCAGTGGCGTCCGTGCTGGCGGCAGCGGACGTGGCCTTCGGGCCAGTCGACAAAGACAACGTCCAGCGTCTGCGAGAACTCAACCTGCAGCTTTTCCCCGTGCAGTATAACCTGGCGTTCTACAAGGAGGTCGTGAGCTCTCCAGCGGGATACGCACTGCTAGGTAGGGCAGTTTCCATGGTGATGCAAAGAGGAACGAGCAGTGATTGACCGTTGTGTGGCCAGCATGCGTCGGGGCATACGCTGTGGGCGCTATCTGTTGTCGACGAGAACCGGTGGACGGACCTGAAGCCGGGCTCGAACGAACGTACATCATGACGCTCGGCGTGCTGGAGACCTATCGTCGTGCTAGGATCGGCAGTCGCCTGCTTGAAGCTGTGATCGCTCAGTCCATCCAGGACGGAGTAGTGCAGATCTACCTGCATGTCCAGACAAGTAACACTGCGGCCATGCGGTTCTACCTTTCCCACGGCTTCGAGGCCACGCAGATCCTGCGCAACTACTACAAACGCATCGAACCGCCCGACTGCTTTGTGCTGCGTAGGCAACTCACGCCGTAGTTTGCCCTGCACACTCGGCTCCTAAAGCTTGAAACTATGTAGAACAGCGATTGAGTTTTAGTCCTCTCTAAGCTGCAGATTCGGCTTCCACCTTCCGCCGCTTCGGGTCGTCCTGCTTGGAGGCCTGGCGCTCTGCGCTGAACGCGATCGACTCGGGCAGCTGGAAGGAAATGCAGACCATGACCTTCTTGGGCGCCACGTCCCGCACGAGGTGGAAGGACGTCCGCTCCGGGTCGAGCTCGCCGCCCATGATCTTCTCGGCTCGCTAACAAACAGCAACGAAATAAAGGTGAGAATTAGCGACTAAACAGCGACAAGTTGACGTAAAACTTACCTCCTTAACGTCCTTCTTGACGTCGTCGGCGTTGGAGAAGCAGTAGCAGTGGATGAACGGCAGCTCTCCTTCCCAGAGGTCGAACTGTGCGGGGAAAGCGTCCAGAAACTCGAGTGCAATGGCCGGCAGGTTCATGAGCACCTGCGTGAACTGCTTCTTCTCGCTCAGCAGCTTGGCCAGGAACTCGCGTCCGTCCAGGTTGTAAGCTGTGACGAGCTTCTCCACCTTGTTGAGCACGATATTCTCCTTTAGGTAGTGAAAGCTGCGCGGATTAAGGTCGTTTGCGTACACCTTGGAGCCGTTGAGCGCCACGGGGACGGCGAACGGCCCGATACCGCACATCATATCGCAGACCACGTCGGTCGGCTTGATTTGGCGGATCATGCGCAGGTGTTCCTGCTGCAGGCGCGAGTTCCAGTAGACCTCGGCGTAGTTGAATCGGAACATGGCCTTGCTTTCATGCACTTCCACTTCCATGTCATCATCGCCAGCCAATACTTCCATGGGAAAGGTGCGGAACTTGGTCTCGATGTTGTCGGTCTTGTTGACCACGGTACGGATCTGAGCGTTCTTGTCCAGGATAACCTGTCCGATGATGTTCTTGTACTCCAACTGGTTGTCTCTCAAGTTCAGGTGGGCGATGTGGCCTACGGTCTCGAAAGAACTGGGGATGTCCATGCCTTTGGGCAGAATTTCACTGAGCACCTGGTCCACAGCGTAGTAGCTGTAGTCCAGCTCAATGGCGTGGCTCACGAAGGCCAGGCTTTCTTCTTTTAGGAACTTCACGAGGTCTTCGTTAAGAGGTTGCAGAGTCTCGGCGTCTTTAACCTTGGAATTCAATAGGATCAACTTGCTGCTCGAGTTCTTGAACGGGTCTGGGTTGGTCGGGTCAGGCACCACATTACGCAGCCGCGGCAGGTTCAAAAGGTGGCCGTGGAGTTTCTTGACCACACGACCGATCTTCTTGGCCTCCACGCGGACACCGACCACCTCCAGGGTCTTCTTGAACAGGTTCCGGTCCAGCAGCGGCTTGGACATGTCGGCTGCTTGTGCCGCAGTTGATGAATTGATGGCCAGATGCAGTTTGAGTGGTGTACATCAAGTTAGGTAGTCACACCAAGATACTCTAATAATGGCCCCTATACACTATACACGTCAAAGTGAACTACATTGGCGTGAGCTGCTTGCGCAGCACGAAGCAGTGCGGTGGCTTGAGCTGTGAGTAGTAGTTGCGCATGATCTTCGTAACCTCGAAGCCACGCGCCAGGTAGAAGCGTTGCGCGGCTGTGTTGCAGCTCTGCACGTGAAGATACACGTACGCGAGTTTGTCCTTGCGAGCCTGCGCGATCACGCTTTCAAGAAGCAAGCTGCCTACGACAGAGCAGCATCACAAGCGACAGCACCGTAAGTTGTTGCAAATCTCCACCACATAACTAAAATGCCAGTCACCTAGTTTCGAGCGTCGGTACTCCTCCAGCACGCCGATGGTCAGGATGCAGAGACGGTAGCAGCGTTTGCCCGAGACCTTGGTCTTCTCGACCTCGCAGCACACTGTGCCAATAGCCGCATTGTCACCTGTGTAAGCTGCAGCTCAGAAAAAATCATCAGTCCACAGAAACCCCGTCTCATCGCTCTCTCTGAGGTCGTCAACGTACCGAGTTTGCAGTAACCCTCGGGCGCGTCCGCCACGTACTCGTAGAAGGCCTCGCCATATTTAACGGGGAACAACTTCTCGTTCATGTCGTGCAGCTGCTGCACGTTGCTGCTGTCGACCGGGTGGAAGGACACGTCACCAATTGCCAGCGTCTTCACGGGATCCTCATCGCGCTCGGCTCTCCTTCTCTTCATTGCTGCTCTAGGAATCTTTACCTCTTCTTGAGAGTCAATTTGTACTGCATGCGGCACGAAGCTGAAGCTCTCGGCACGCAGAAACTCCGTCAGTTGCTCCTTGAGCGGCAGTAGCGACTCGGGGCTGCGCACATTCGCACTCAACAGTACCAGCTTGGTGCCTTGGCCTTCCGGATCCGGCACCACATTGCTCAGTTTTGGAACGTTCAGCAGGTGCCTTTGCAGCCTCCTCACCACTTGGCCGACCTTGCTCGCCTTTACGCGCACGCCCACGACCTGCAGCGTCCAGCGCCGCATGCGAGGACGTAAAGCTATACAGTATACACAGTAGGCACGAGGAACTCCACAAGAATTTTGCTCCAATCCAGATCCCTCGTCTTCTTTTCTTCCAATCTCAGCTCGAAAACCCGTTAAGTGCGACGGAATTCATCCAATCAAGCTTATTTCTGCGGGTCTCCCCTCGGATCCAAGCAACCATTTCGCAACCAGCTTCGTCAGTCTCAAGAGAACTCGGTTGATAATCGTCATGGACGCCGTGGTACCCGCCGCCAAGCAGACCACCGCCCCCACGCTGTTCCGCCGCAACCGTCTGCGCGTCAAGGAGCTGCTGCGCGGCGGCCTGGAGCTCGAGGGCCAGACCGTGACCGTCAAGGGCTGGGCCAAGACCCTGCGCGAGGCCGGAGCTGGCGCCTTCGCCTTTCTGGAGCTCAACGACGGCTCGTGCTTCTCCGGCGTGCAGTGCGTGATCAACAAGGAGGAGACCGAGGGCTTCGCTGACGCCGTCGCGTCAGGCGGCGTGGGCGCCAGCTTCGCCGTAGAGGGCGTGGTGGTCAAGTCCCCCGCCAAGGGCCAGGAGGTCGAGCTCAAGGCCGCCAAGGTGACGCTCTACGGCGGCATCCCCGACGCCGCCACGTACCCCCTGAGCAAGAAGCGCCACACGCTCGAGCACCTGCGCGCCCACGCGCACCTGCGTCCGCGCTCCAACATCCACGGCGCCGCCATGCGCGTGCGCGACGCCATGGCCTTCGCGACGCACGAGTTCTTCCACCAGCGCGGCTTCCTGTACGTCCACACGCCCATCATCACCGAGTCGGACTGCGAGGGGGCCGGCGAGATGTTCAGCGTGACCACGATGCTCACGCAGCACCCGGACGGCCAGCTGCCGCTCACGACGGACAAGAAGATCGACTACACGCACGACTTCTTCGCCCGCGCGTCCTACCTCAGCGTGTCGGGCCAGCTCAACGTCGAGACCAACTGCTGCGCGCTCTCGGACGTGTACACGTTCGGCCCCACGTTCCGCGCCGAGAACTCCAACACGTCGCGCCACCTGGCCGAGTTCTGGATGATCGAGCCCGAGATAGCCTTCGCCGACCTCAAGGACGACATGGACCTGGCCGAGGACTTTCTCAAGTACTGCGTGCAGTACGCTCTGGACCACTGCGCGGAGGACCTGGCGTTCTTCAACAAGAACGTGGAGAAGGGGCTGCTGGAGCGCCTGGCCGCCACCGTCGAGTCGCCCTTCAAGCGCCTCTCGTACACGGACGCCGTGGAGCTGCTGCTCCAGCCCGAGCACCTCAAGAAGGGCAAGTTCTCGGTCAAGCCCGTCTGGGGCACGGACTTTGGCTCGGAGCACGAGCGCTACCTGACCGAGGTGGTGTACAAGAAGCCCGTGGTGATCTTCGACTACCCGAAGGAGTTCAAGAGCTTCTACATGCGTCTGAACGACGACGGCAAGACGGTGGCGGCCGCGGACGTGCTGGTGCCCAACGTGGGCGAGATCATCGGCGGCTCGGCGCGTGAGGAGCGGCTGGACGTGCTGGAGCGCCGCATCCGCGAGTCCGGCGCCGACCCGGACGAGTACAAGTGGTACCTGGAGCTGCGCAAGTACGGCTCGGTGCCGCACGCCGGCTTCGGGCTGGGCTTCGAGCGCCTCATCCGCTACGTGACGGGCATTGAGAACATCCGAGACGTCATCCCGTTCCCGCGATGGCCCGGCAACGCCTCCTTCTAAGCAGCTCGCTTGAGGAAGGCACGTAGCAGCAGCAGAGGGGCGACGTCGTAGGACGAGGCGAAGCTGTCCGCGCCCCCGACACAGCCAACCCTGGTAGATCAAATCGAAACGTTTTGCACTTGACATCCGATGTAGGAGCTTGGTGCTGTATTGGTGCAGTCACGGGTGGCGGAAGAGCGTGATGCACTTCTTGCCCACGTTGAAACGCACAAAGTTCTTGCTCTCGTACGTGAAGGCCGTCTTGTACTCGGAGCCGACGATGCAGTGCCACGTGGGGCCGTACTTCTCCTCCATCCACGTCTTGAGGTGCTTGGCGATCTCCTTCTCCTGCGTGAACTGCTCCAACGCCACGCTCGCCTGCGCCAACGCGTCGTTCTTCATGTCCCCGTGCTCGTCCACTGCGGCAGCGCAGTAGAGTGTGATGCATTTGAATACTACAACACCTTCTTCACAGCCGACGTACTGTCCGTCTCCATCTGCTTGCCATTCTCGCGCGCCATGGTGCCCGAGTCCTTATCCTCCCGCGTCGCTTCAACTGTTTGTATACGGCAAGATATCGTATACACGTAGTTTGTATGGACTTAGACCCAAACCCGCACACTATTGGTAAAAAATACTAACCGCGTGTCATTGGCTGAAATGACGGCAGTCACCAATCGAGAAGCGCGCGAAGCAAGTGCCGCCGCCTTTAAGAGACTCCTGCCGCCATGACGCACGACTTGTCGTCGCGCATCGAGTACTCGGAGAAGTACGTGGACGATACCCACGAGTACAGGTGCGTTACTGTCCCCGAGGCGCCCCGCTACAAGGCGGTAGAGCGCGTTTGAAGCTTCAAAACTCGACAAATACTGGCCGCTTGATAGACTGACAAATTGGTGGTGCTGCTTGTGTAGACACGTGATCCTGCCTAAGGAGATGCAGCGTCAGTTGCCGGATCGCCTGCTCACGGAGACCGAGTGGCGCCAACTGGGCGTCCAGCAGAGTCGTGGCTGGGTGCACTACGCCATCCACAAGTACGTTGTGCTCAAGCCCAGGCCGCGTGCGACGTCACGGGATTCCGTTGTTTCTTCGTGCTGTTATTTTGCATTTCTGAAGGTGCTCACCTCGTCTCTTGCATTGGTTGCAGGCCAGAGCCTCACATTTTATTATTCCGACGTCCGCTGGGCACGGACCCCACCACCGGCCATGTGAATCCCGACTTGGAGAAGCAGGCCAAGGACAAGTACGCCAAGGATTTCAACTGAGTCAGGACCCGCTGCGATGCTGCTGCGGGGGTCGCCCTGGCGGACCGCAGCCAGGTTTCGGTGGGGCAACACCGGAAACGCAACGCAACGCGCTGTGCTGACCTGACCTGATCCAAGCCGCTCCGTGTTTAACACGAGTGGCGTTTTTCCCTTAGAGCGAGTGAGCTCGGCAATACAGCGGTTGGAAATTGAGTGTGCATGACTTTTTACTCTTGCTTTTGATTGTACAGGGCTTCAGCGGGAAAGAGTCGTCATCGCGTGCTTGGGCTGTGGCTTTGCGCGTCCTCTCCTTGCGCATCAAGGACGTTTAACGCCCTGGAAGTTTTGCTCGCGTCTGGTTGGCTGAAAATAATATGGCTGTGCTTCTCGGCGCTCTGATTCGCCGCTAGGATCCAGGGTCGACGCAGGGCTGTCAGCACTGGAACTACAAAGTTCCAGTTGCCTTGAAGTTTTCGCAGCTGGCGGCGAGTCACGAGCTCCGCAAGAAATTGCTCGCCACAACACAGTCGAAATTCACGTCGAAACGGCCGCGCTCGGCGTGGTAACGAAAGGACCAAGCGTCGCTGGTTTTCTCATTGGAGTCCTTCGTCACCGCCGTTCGAGCAATCGGCTAGCGCTGCGAATTCCGAGCTCTCCGAGCATGGATGATAAAAAAAACAGAACCGCATCCCTAGCTGAAGCTGCGAATCCGGTCAATCCGGCTGCACGTCAACACGAGAGCTGCAACGTGTTCGGCGTGAAATGGACCTTCTAGCACACTTCAACGACGTTTGAGCGAAGCCGCCCACAAACTTTTTCTATACCTCGATCAATTAAACTATTTGCAAACCTGGTTCTAATTTTGCATTGGTAACTCTCTGTATCACCTGTCAAATATAATACAGTGCGAGAACACAACTCTCCCGCTGTCCAAGTAAGTGCGTGTCATTTGTAACGTTTTGATTGAACCTCTCGATTTGACTGGGTCTCAGTATGCCCGCCCAGGCACCGCCGACGTCACCAGCAAGCAAAGCCTAGCCTCGTCCTCACCTTGCTTCAGGTCGGCCATTCTCCTTTTGCCTTGTTGCCGCGCACTGCCTCGTCTCGCTTTACACTCGCCGCCATCCGACACGACAATGCAGCCCGCCAAGACGCCGCTCGTGAACATGCTCGCCAAAGACAACAAGGACCAGCTGCTGGCGACCTCCGCACTCAAGGACGCCATGGGCGCCGACCTTAAGAAGCGCCACGTGCCCGTGTACGTCAAGATGATGGCCGGCATGGCTGGCGGCGTGGCCGAGGCCTGCATCCTGCAGCCGCTGGACGTGACCAAGACGCGTCTGCAACTGGACCGAACCGGCCAATACAAGGGCATGATCAACTGCGGTAAGACCATCTACAAGACCGAAGGAGGCCTGGCCCTCTACAAAGGACTCAGTCCATTCGTGACCAACATGGTGCTCAAGTACGCGCTACGCTTCGGCTCTTTTGCCTGGTTCAAAGAGCAGATCGCTGGCGGCAAAGACAAGCCCATCACCCCTACCATTAACTTCACGGCCGGTCTACTGGCCGGTTGCATCGAGTCGGTCATCATTGTGACCCCCTTCGAGGTCATCAAGACCCGCATGCAGAAGGAGGTGGGCGTGGGTCGCTTCAACGGACCCGTGGACTGCACGCGCCATATCGTGAAGAACGAGGGCTGGCGTGCGCTCTGGAAGGGAAATGTTCCCACCATGGCGCGTCAGGGCTCCAACCAGGCCTTCAACTTCATGGCCTTCGCTTGGCTCAACCACCACGTGTGGGACAAGCAGGATGGCGACGGCAAGACGCTTCCGACGTATGCCACATTCATCAACGGCCTCATCGCGGGCTCGCTGGGCCCCATGCTCAACACGCCCATGGACGTGCTCAAGACGCGCCTCATGGCGCAGGAGACCGTAGCCGGCCAGGAGCTCAAGTACAAGGGCTTCTTCGACGCCATGAAGGTCATCTCCAAGGAGGAAGGCGTCGGTGCGCTCTGGAAGGGCCTACTGCCGCGTCTCACAAGGATGGCGCCCGGCCAGGCCATCACGTGGTCCGTCGTCATGCGCGTCACCTCCATCTTTGAGAACCAGGACTTGGAGTTGGACAACAAGGTCAAACTGTAGAGCGATTACCCGCAGAGACGCTAGAGTTCGGATCTGTCGCGATCGAAGGCGTCAAGCGCCGAGCTCAAGCAGCAGCAAAGGAGAAACTGAGTTATTGATTGAGTGATTAATTTACATATCCATGACTGTCCAGCTTCGTCGCATTATAACCCATCAAGTAACGGACGGCGCCGCTTGGAATGCAGTGAGCACAAGGCCACGCACGGGCACCATTGACCTGGTTAATGCCCGTCGTGCATATCATTTCATAACATGTGCTGAGTCATCCTATTTGCCAAAAAAGTTGAAAAAAAAATGCGTGAAAAATTCATGGCAAGACGTGGCTCTAAAACTGCGGGGTTCTATTATCCGTTGCCAGGCTATCTACAGTCCATTACAATGTTACAGTCTCCGGGCCTCCGTGCCCTCAACGACTCGCACGCGAGAGTCGAATGGCATTACCGCCGCCGTACGATAGGCGCTCCGTTGGCGGGAAATCTTCTCGGATCTTGATCTCGATCTCGTCCTCAGACAACCCCATGGCCCGGTACGTGGCGATTGCGCTCAGTAGCTTGTCCAGGTGGCGACTCGTGCTGGAAAGCCGTGGCGGAAGACCGAAGCTGTCGCCATTCGAGAAGAGCGAGCCGCGGTCCAGCGCGTCGCCCTCGCTGCGAGCGTGCGGGTGCATGAGCGGCGGGGTGGGGTCATCAATCATGGCGTACGGCCTGGCTACCTCATTGGCAATGTCCTCGTCGTCGCTGTCCTCCTCGCTGTCATAGTCTTCATCATATTCATCATAGTAGTCACTGCCAAGCGAGTACACGGGGCTGTCGATGGGTGTGTGCTGCGGCGCGCTGCCTGTGTGACTATTGCGGCTGCTGGCCCTGCTCCTGGTGCCTCGTGAACGCATGGAGGACCGCGCAGACGATCTGGTCATGCTCGTACTGGCGATGCCGCTTCCAGTGGCGGCTAAGGTTCCTCCCGTGAGCCGGTGCCATGGAGCTCCGTGGTTACAGCACTCACAGACTCCGCCTGTGTTACTCCGTCCGTCAGGCAACTTCTTCATCTTCATATAGTGGGAGCAGCCACACGGACCTTCATCCGAGTCCCTTCCGAAGAGACAAGTGCCTCGTCGTCCGACGCGTGTGTGTGCACGTTGTGCTCTCCTCTCCATCTCCTCCCATAGTAAAGTCCGAGCCGGTACGGGCTTCGTCGGCACCAAGCCGGCCGCGCGCTTGGCTGCGTACTCCTTGGCCACCTCGAGGAGGATCTTCTCGGCCTCCTTGATGCGTCTGGCCTGGTCGGCGCTCATTTTCCTCCTGCTGCTGTCCGTGGAGCTTCTGGAGCTCCTGGACGCCTCGCCCTCCTCGGACGTTGGGTCCAGAGGGGCCATCGAGCCCCCGACTTTGGCACTCGAGCCCGAGCCGCGTGGCAGCTGCGAGTCGGTGGTGGAGACGGCTGTGCCGCAGTCGCTGGTTACGCCTTCGCTCTGTGAACGCCAGCGGCGCTTGTGGTGGTGTGGAGGCCGCTGCAGCGATGGGGACGAGGGCGACACCAAGTGGCGGAAAGAGTGACGCGCCTTGGGCTTGAAGAAGCGGCTGCCGCTGCTACTGCGGTCGATGGCGTTGCCCATGGGGCGAGCGGTCAAGCGTATGTCGCTTTGCGGCTTTGGTGGCAAAGGCGGAAGTGGCGATCGCGACTACCGACGGACGAGTTGTGCCGGAGACTGTGGTCGAGGTGTAACGGCGACGTGTGGTGGGGTGGGCCACATCAAAGTATACCTGGCTTTAGTGACATGACAAAGAAGACTCAATATGCTGTGATTACAGAAAACAAGATTGTTACTGACGGACATCTAATGGAGAAGAACGTTGAGCGGAGACGGGATTCCTCGAACGATGGATCCCGCACAAACCGACGACGGCGCGGATGGACCGAAATTCGACGCCCATTTTCCACCACAAGGTATTGCCCTGCAAAAAGGGAAAGCTTGGGTCATCGATGGATACTCTCGCATTGCCGAGACAAAACGCTGGCAATCGCGGAAGCAAGACAATAATTGCCATATTTGCAAGTCCATCGTTGCATTCGGTTTTGCCAGCTTGGTTTACCGCGAGTCTCATCCTGGTATTCGGTTGGCAATCCGGTTTGCAAGATAGGCCGGGCCCTGTGTGCCAAGCGGATTGCTCGAATGCCACAAGTGAGACTGGAGACCACCGAGACTAAGGTCTCCGCTTGGATCATGTAGACTATATTGACAGTGTCCACTCCGCTGGCCCCGCAGGTCAACTCGCCAGTTCTCGAAGCCGACGCATATACACCGTCGAAAAACGGCAAGCTCTGGCGACAGTCTCGCCTGTCCGCAACTTCAACTGCTTCAAGTAGCCGGTCCACGCGAGCCAGTCCGAAAGATCGCGAGGACGTCGAAGTTGTGGCGCCGCATCCTCGTGCGACGTCCCGAATGTTATGGCGTGCAAGCCGTCGGCTTGAAGCCGAGCGTGTACCAATACCGTCGCACCTGCTTTTCGCACACACCGCTGATTTCTTTCGCGCGTAGCGTTGTGGGCGGAGAAGGGATGTCCACACGCGCTGCCAAGTTGAGTGGCGGGGCGAATATCCGCCTTTGCAACGCAGAAACCAAGCACAAGAACTCACGTGCAAGTAATGACTGAAGTCCGGACGATCGTCTTGTATTTGGGCCCAAACCAGATCACTTACTGGCCTTCCTTCTCCCCGGCCTCCTCACTCTTGTCCGACGCAACGTCGGCAGCTTCAGCACTGCTAGTATCTTGGTTCGCCGCCAGCTCCGTTTGCTGCGCCAGCTTCTGAGCTGCACGCAGCACAGCCTCCTCCTCGCTCTCCTGCTCCTCCTGCTCCGCTTGCTCCGCACTGGCGCTCTTGGGTAGGAACGGCTCACCAGGACATAAAGCCTCGAAGATGGCGCGGCCGTTGGCACTCGCACTCTCCAGGTGGATCTCCAGCGGACTGGCCGCGTTGCAAGGCCGTTTCTGCAGCTCGACGGGCTTCCAACTGCCCGCCATGGACGTTTCGCACACCCAGGCGTTCGGGGGCAGGTCCGTGGCCTTCGCCGTGGCGTCGAGGTCGTTGCCGTCACCGGAAGCGAGGTGATCCATAGTAAAGATGGCTCGCCAAGCGATCCGGTCGCTCCGACTGGGCTCGGTGGCATCCGCTTTGCCCTCAGAAGCGGCCGTTGCCTCGTTCTTGCCCAGTTCAGCCTCCGAGCTCGCAATGAGGCGCCGGATCACGGTCTGTACAAGCTCTAGCTGCTTGTCGGCTCGGCCGAGCCACTCCGTGGGCAATACCATCGAGAGCTGCACCAGGAAGTAGCCCTTCGGACACGCGTACGCCCCGACATCGAGCTGCACGACCTGGACGGCAAACGGGTTGTGGAATTCGCCGTCTTCGGGCGGGATGACGAGCATGAGGCGGCTCATTCCCTTGCGCAGAGATGTCTTGAGCACAAACACCGCGCGCAGGACCTGCCCGTGAGCCTGCGTCGTGGGCTCTTGACCGCTTGAAAGGCGCAGGCAGTCCACGTAGCTGCCGTTGGCCACGACGTGCTTCGTACGCAGGACGTCTCCGTCGGTGCAGCGCACGCCACGGAGCTCCTTCGTCTCCGTATCCAGCACGAAGCCGTCAATGGGGGCTCGCAGCACATAGACGCCGCCGTACACGGCGCTGAGCCGACAGAAGCTCTGCGCAAGCTCGCTGATACCGTACAGCGGAGCCAGGAAGGCCGTCCCCGTGAACCGCCCGATAGACGCCACGTAGCGGTAGACCGCCGCGAGTCCGTCACGCGCCGAGATCTGGTTCTTCCTAGCAGGGAAACTCGCTAGCCCGACGCAGTACACGACCACCTGCTGCAACTTGGCCGACAGCTTGAAGTGCTTCTCCAGGAGCTCCTGGAACGGACGATCGAGGTAGTCGGCAAGCGCGGTGGCTCCACCCGCCAAGCTGGCCTTGTTCTGCGGCCGCTTGAGCGCTCGCCCAAGAGCCAATTGGCGCTCGTTCTTGGTCTTGACGTCCTCGTGCAGGATGTGCGTCTCGCCGTAGTCCGCCACGAACTGCAGGAACTTCATCAGCTGGCGCTTCTCCACCATTCCCAGGAGTTTGCTCTGGAACACGTCCTTCTTGGAGCATGGCACTTCCCAGACCGTGTCAGGCTCGACGCCCGGCTCGGGTTTCGTTGCCCCTGAAGCAGACGGCTGGAAGTGCACGTACGTGCGCTCGATCGCTGCAAACTCGAGATAGCGACCAACACCTGACGTGATGAGCGTTTCCACGAGCTGCTCTGACGACAGCAGGAGCCGTGGATTCACGTCGATGCTGAAGGCTGACGACTGACTCAGTAGCTCCTCCTTGGTGGCTTCGTCAGCGAACTTCTCCTCCAGCAAGCGGCATTCGAATGAGCTTTTCATAGGCAATACGCGCTGTTTGTCGCCGTTAACAGCAGATTCCTTGAGCTTAGTGTCAAGTTGACCGTCTTCCTCTTCATCTCCAAAGCTGCGAGGACCCATGCTCTCGTTCTGGGTCCACCGCAGGAACTGCGTCAACGGGAACGACGCGTAGTTGCTGCCATAATAATCATTCTGTGGGGAAAAAATATGAGTTGCGTGGCAACATGGACTATCGATTGCCACACTTTGCCATTACCTGGTCCAGGTGCAACACTTTCTTGCCAATTCGTGCCAACGCGCTGCGTATCACCCGGTTAGTCGACAATTATCACGTGGTGAAGGTGACAATATATATTGTCATTTTGATGTGCATACCCCGCCAGGATGGCCTCCACCATGCCCGTGCCCACGAGCAGCACGTCGTACTCGGTCTCCTTGAGACTCGCGTCCATCTCTCCTCAGTCCACGTAGGCGGCCACTGAAGCGCGCAGGAAGAACTCGAAGAGCGGCACCACCTCCTCCAGAACGTTGGTAAGCCACGTGCGCAGGAACGAGATGTACAGGGACACGGCCGTGAACAGGACGCAGACGGCAATCGAAGGAATCGTGGTCAACTAACTATTCTGCCTAATTCATTCAAAATAGTGACAATAATCATTTTGTTCTGAAACTTTAAAACGGCATGCTTACCTTGTTGTAAAGCATAGCAATGCTTAATTAATTGGCTCTCCCTACGTTCACCAGTTCTCGGGTAGAATAAGGACGTTGCTTCAAGGAACCACGTTCGAATCTAGGGTTATGTCGATACCGGTTCCATCAGTATTTTTAAAAAAAATCTCTACAAACAACATTACTCGGTGTGGTACACACACAGTGCCGTCTCCGACCTCCCTCCACCCGGTCAACATGATGGCGACGCTGGCCGACGTTGCCATGGTACGCCTCGCTCCCCCTCCCTCGCACTGATATCCTCTCGTTCCCTACCGTTTCTACCACAGACCCACGCTGTGCTCCCCGTGTAACGGGGCGTCCATCAGAGTGAAGGCCAACGGCTGTGTGGTGTGGCACACACAAGGTTCGGCTTAAGTACGATTCGAACTTAGGAGACGGCATGGCTTCAGGGTCAATCATTGGGAAACAGGTTATTTGGAAGGTACCTTAATTAGGCAGTTTACAGTAAGTAGGAACTTATGAGCAGAGTAA
>KV736827.1:17527-28745 GCA_000500225.2 Phytophthora pinifolia | reverse complement strand
TTGCCGGTGCCGTGTACATGACGCGACGGAACATGAAGAAGAAGTCGAAGAAGGCGTCGGGCGACATCTTCACCGTCGACAAGAACTCGGCCCTGTAAGCAGCCTCCGAGTTAGCCCCATGTCCGTGCCGTGCAAAAGCGCCGTCTCAATGCGTTGGTTGCAATGAATGAGAGACGTTGGAAGACCTCCATCGAACGAACCGAGGCCAAGTGAGTGTGAGTGCGTTACCTTCCTGTATGCCCAAGAAGAACTATGTGGATTTCGAGTATTTGAAGCTGACTTGGGGCCTCCCTCCCTCCCGAACGCGGTCGTGTTTCGTTCTACTCGTCAGACCAGTTTGCGCGCCGTGTCTTGGACTGGCAGTTTTGTGTCTGGAGTGAGTAGTGAGTGAGTGTTCAAGTTATCAAATAGAAATCGCTAGCCTTTAGCCTCTTCTTCAATCGTTCCATTGCTCGACACCTTCGTTAGACAACGCTGTGTCCTGTCATGAGCAGCATTGACAGCAACACGCCTGCCACGACGGCATTGGCTTCTAGCCTGGAACCCCTCGACGCGCCTGGAAAATTCGTCGTACACATCACAAACATGAGCATTTTTTCACGAATCCACGAAAGCCGAAACTTTGACTATCCCATGAACAGCGTTTGCAGATCCAATGCAACGCACCGTTCCTCGTGCCTTTGGCCCACAGCTCCACCTCTCGGATGCCGTAGATCACCCGCTCGTCGCTGTTGCTCGTCGTGACGCTGGTACCATCGTCCATGCACGAGTACTGGTCGCTGCACACGTTGGGCTCTCCGACGACGACCCGCACGTACCGGAACTTGGTCGTGAGCTTGGCCAGCCCTTCCGTGTGGTTGTCCACCCGGTCGTACGCGTTGCTCAAGTTGAAGACGGCGATGATGCTCGTGAACTCGATGCCGTCGTACGAGACGCGGACGCGGTAGCTTCGCGGCGACAGGAACCCGTGCCAACGCACCACGATCCGTGACAGTGTCGGCACCAACGCACTCATGTTGACCTGCCAGAAGACTTGCTCAGTCGCGTTGTCACCCGCCGACCACCAGCTCGTCTCGTCGGCAAAGCCGTCGTTAGCGTTGCCAGGCACGAACACCGTGTCGTGCACGACATTCGGCTCGTAGTTGTAGTAGCTGCTGGCACAGGCAGGTTCCCCGATGGCAGCATTGAACTCCACACCTGGGAAGCTCACTTCAGCGTTCACGAACGCCACCGCCAGCAAGACGAGCAAGATCTTGAGTGGCATGGCCCGATCGGTCGCTAATTTGGAGGCAAACAGCGCCGGGAAAAGCCGCAGCTTCCGTTTCGTCGACAGCTTGCCAGGTCGGACAAGTTTGGTGGTGTCCGTGGGCTCCGGATGAGCATGAGCATGAACGCGAGCGCTGCGGCGGCGGCGGAGTTGCACCTCAAGATGTGTAAGAAGGTGGCGCAGCTCACTAAAGTCATCTTCCAGCTCAACACGCGCAACGAGGACTACCAGGCTGAGGCCGAGCACTCTCGTACGGCGCATAGTGCGGAGATCCAGCGACTCACGCAGGATGCGGCCGACAAGATGAAAGCGTTGCAGTCGAAGCTTCAGACCCAAGCGGCGGTGGCGGCTCAGAGAGAGCGACAACACGTTGCAGACCGCCAGAAGCTGATGAACGAAGCGCAGCAGCAGCAACGCCGCACGCAAGCCAGTCGAGCTGCAGCAGAGGAGGCGTTCCGAGCCAAAGTGACGGAGCTGGAGACGCAGGTGCAAGCCGCACAGCGAGCCTTTGACGAGCGAGTGGAGCAGCTCTCGCACCTTGCGGCTGCTAAGGAACAGGATCGAGCTTTGAGCTCCCAGGAAGCTACAGCAGCTCTCGAGGCGAGCCTCGATGAGTTGAGAGAGAAACACACGGACGAAGTCGAGCAACTCGTGACCAAGTCGAACGCCAAGTACAACAAGATGCTGGCGGAGCAGCTTCGCGCGCAGGACGCGCTGAAGGCTGACCTGGTGAGTGCCAAGCTTGACTGGGAGAGGCACAACCACGAGGCTGTGGTGGAGCAGGAGCGTCAGCGCGTGGCGCAGGACATGGCTGCGAAAGCGGCTTTCGACAAGATGAAGCACGAGCTGGTGACCAAGATCGAGGCGTTGCTGGTCGACGCTGACGCGCTGCGAGGCAGTGAGACCAAGCTGCGCGCGGAGAAGGAGACGTTGGTCAAGAGCCAACAAGAGGCGGCGCGGGCCATCAAGCAGCTGGAGCTGCAGTTCGCCAAGGCCCAGCAAGACGCCCAGAGTGTCCGTCGAGACGCCTCGGCTCACTCCGAGGAGCTACAGCGCTTGCTCGCGGTCAGCACGGACAAGATCGACGAGCTGGCGCAGGAGCTCGTCACGCTCAAACAAACGCTACAGACCCGAGATCGCGCCTTGGTACAGGCCCAGAAGGAGCTCGAGGCTGCGCGGCTTGAGACGCTGCAGCGAAACGCTGACGCGTCAGAGCTCCAAGCCCAGCTTCGACAGCAGCTGCACGAGCACGAACTGCAGCTTGCGAACAGCAGAAGCGAGGCGCTTACTGCTTCACAGGAGTTAGAAGCTGGACAGAAGCAGATCCTTAAGCTGGAAGCAGAGCTCGCGACCGCGCAGAAGTCGATCGCTGACCTGCACACAGAAGGCGCGAGCAGTGCCCTCGATCGATCAAAGCTGGAGCAGGAGCTGAGGCGCACAGAAGCCGAGGCGAAGCAGGCGAAGCTAGAAAGCGAGAAAGCGATGAAGCTTCTGAAGCAGACGCATGAATGCAAACTGCAGGAGTTAATGAGCGCTCACACCCAAGCCACGGAGATGCAGCGAGAAGCAGCCGCCAGGCAGTTGGAGCAGCTTGAAACGCAGATGAAGGAGGCGTCTGTGAAGTCTTCGGATGAGAAGACGGCGGAGCTGAAGAGAGACCAGCAACAAGTCTTAGCAGAGCATGAGGCCGCTTCGAACGCCGCGCAGGCCAAGCTCCGCGATGAGATCGTAGCGTTGGAGACGCAAGCTAAGACGCGGCAAGAAGAGCTTACAGCACAGACGCAGTGGTATTCGGAGCTGCAGAAGAAGCAGGCGGGCTTGGCGAGACAGCTTGCGAGCTCGCAGCAGCAAGCAGCATCGCTGCAAGCGTCCAAAGAAGCCCTGGAGTCGGCGACTCAGAAGGCCAAAAGAGAGCGGGATGAAGCGCACCAGAAGCGAGTGCGAGAGCTTGAGATCGAGCGGGAGAGCGCTCTCAAGGCTCTCACGACGGAGAAAACTCGGCAGGAACAACAGCACGCGAACACGCTCCTTCAGCTGGCTCAAGACCACGCCGCAGCTCTTCAGGCAGCCATAGAGCAACTGAACGCTCAAAGGCTCGACGAGCTTGCGGCTCAAGATGCAGCAATGCGTGAGCTGTACGAGCCGCAGCTTGCGAGGCTTCGAGAAGACATTGCGAGCTTACAGCGAGCCTTTGGAGCGTCTACCGAAGAGGCAGCGGAGACGCGGAGGTCCATGGAGGAGACTCGGCTGTTCGAGCAAGAGCAGCTACGCAGTGCCCTTGCTGGCTTTGCCGAGCGCACAGCCGCGGAACGTGCTCGTCTTGAGCTAGCAGCTCATCAAGACCTTGAAAGGCTTCAATGTCAGTCTTCCCAGCGCGAGCGCGAGCTTGAAAAGCGCTTGATGGACGAGTCACGCGCGCAGCTTGCGAGTCTCCAGGCCAAGGCGGACTCGGACTTTACACGGCTCGCGGCAGACCACCGAGCAGAGCTGCACGCATCCTCTCAACAGCAGACGGAGGACTTGAAGAAGCTGCAAGACGCTTTGAACAGTGCGCAGGAGCGAGCCATCCTGGCTGAGAGGGCAGACGCGGCCAAGCAGCTCGCCGAGCTGACCTTGACGAAGGACAAGGACCGGTCGGAGGCGCTGCGAGACGCTCAAGCCGTGCATGAACAGCGGTATGGCGAGCTGCGCAGTCAACTGGAAGCTACAAGAGAAGCGCTAGCGAAGAAGACACTTGAGTGGGCCAGCGCGACACGTGAAGGCCAGCGCCAGAGCGCCGCTCTGGCCGCCAAGACGGAAGAGATGGCGCTGGAAGTGGCTGGGTTGGAGAAGAGCTCGCGTGAGCAGATCGAGACGCTCAAGCTCGCAACCAAGCGCGAGATGGACAGGCTGTTAGAGGAGAACTTGGCTGAGACCAGGCAGCTGAGCGACCAGTTCGAGGAGACTCGGCGCGTCATGGCCGAGAAGGTGGCGTACCTCAAGACGAGCATCAACGACTGGCAGGACAAGTACGCAAGACGCGAGAGCCGACCCGACGACGTGGCGCGTATTTTGGAGCTCGAGCGGCTTGTGGTCGAGAAGGACGCGCTGGCTCGACGCACGCTGGACGAGATGGCCTACTTCAAGCGCGAGTTGCTGAACCGCGAGGAGATGTACAACAAGACGTTCGCACGGGCGCCCAACGTGGGGATGCTGCAGGTACTCAAGCCGCACGTGCAGATGCAGCAGCAGGTGCAGCAGTCGCTCAATCCTATGCAAGCCACGCCACCGCCGAGATCAAGAAGCATAGCCAAGACGTTCGACCAGCCGGCCGAGTTGCAAAGGAGACGCAGTGAGCGCAGCGGAATGACCGCTGCCTCCCCTCCAGCCACAGCGAACCACCAGAACGCACTACCGCCGCTGCACAACAACCAGTTCAGCTAGAAAAACGAAACTGAAGATTGTATTGTATATGATCGCTCTGATATGATCGCTCGCTACAGTTGAGGTTGAAGTTGGTGTTGGTTAAAGATGGTGACTCTAATTTAATGTAAATATTGTGTATTGTGTACACACAAGCTCTACACGAACTGACGGATATCCGATTTCTGAAAGATGGCGGAAGTGGAGGTCGAGCTGCAACGCGTACGTGCGGCGCTGTGTGTGGGGAAGGAACTCCAGCGCAGAATCTTGGCGCTGCATATAGTAGAGAGTCTCGGATGTTTGATCATGCGGTTTTTGTGCTGATTGGCTGCGTAGATCTCGCGCATCGCGGACCAGAAGGAGAAGACTGCGGCGTACAAGGTGAAAAAATGCTGGTGCAGTATGATAAGGAGCCCTGATGGAATACTAATGAGTTCATCTTCCTAGACGCTGCTGGAGAACAAGCTGCATGATCTTGCCAGTCTCAAGACGATCGTGACGCACTGTAAGCAATGTCGATATTGTAACTTTAGGCCCTTTCTTCTGACATTTCACTTATCCGGTGGCTCTAGTGCTGGGAGAAGATGTGTTGCTGGTGATCTCCCGCGCTGTACGTCGCCACCTCCTTGTTCTAGGCTACAGAAATTGGTATTTGGGGTCAATAAGGATTCGTTTCTAACTCTTTATGGTTGATTTTGAAGGTGATCACGCACCTGGCGTCGGTGGTGGCCGGTATCGACGTGGACGCGCACCCATGGAAGCTCGAGTTCATCTGCTTCTGCCTGACCAAGATCAAGCCACGCATCCTGTCGTTCGAGGAGCCCGACGTCATGTTCCGCGAGTCGCTGGCCGCCATGTACATGGACGAGGAAGAGTACATCGAGGCCGCCAAGGCGCTCGCGGCCATCAACCTCGAGAGCTCCACGCGCCAGTACACAGACGTGGAGAAGACCGAGAAGTACGTCAAGATCGCCGAGCTGTACCTCCAAGAAGACGAGACGGTGGACGCGGAGAACTTCATCAACCGCGCCTCGCGCTTCATCCACAACGTGGAGGACTGGGCGCTCAAGCTGCGCTTCCAGGTCTCGTACGCGCGCATTCTGGACTCGAAGCGCAAGTTCCTGGACGCGGCGCTGCGCTACTACGAGTTTTCCCAGTCGAAGCCCGACGAAGTGGACCCGGACGACTTGCTCGAGCTGCTGGGCAAGGCCGTCACGTGCGCCATCTTGGCGTCCGCTGGGCCTCAGCGCTCGCGGCTGCTCGGCACGCTTTACAAGGACGAGCGTGTCAAGAACAGCGAGCACGTGGCCATCCTGGAGAAGATGTACATGGAGCAGCTGATCCGCCGCCCCGAGCTCGTCCAGTTCGAGAAGAGCCTGCTGCCGCACCAAAAGGCGGTGCTGTCGAACGGCTTCACGGTGCTGGAGAACGCCTTCCTCGAGCACAACCTGCTGGCTGCGAGCCGCGTGTACAGCAGCATCACGCTGGAAGAGCTGGGCAAGCTGCTCGAGATCGAGCCGACCAACGCCGAGCGCGTGGCCGCCACGATGATTGGCGAGGAGCGCATGAAGGGCAGCATCGACCAGCACCTGGGCTTTCTCGAGTTCGAGAAGACGGAGGACGAGGTGCTGGCCGCCTTCGACACGCGCATCAGCTCCGTGTGCTTCAACGTGAACCAATGTGCGGAGCAGATCGAGCAGCAGTACCCGGACATCTTGCGTCCGCTCACCGCTGCTGCAACCGCGACTGCTCCGTAGAACGTACTGGAGGCCAAAGTGCTCGTGGTGGTGAACCACGCGAACGAATCCAGAGAGCTTTTCCGTTGGCGCATTTCGTTTTTGTGCGTCTTTGGCTTTCCGTATTGTGTTATCTACTGAACCATGCTCTGGTAAAAGCAAGCATCGAGCAGTTCATCGTTTTTCAACCTTGATAATGAAACAGTCGGCTGACCATTTCTGTACATGTACTTCGTCGTGCCTAAAAGAAATTAAAATTAAGAATACATTCCATATTTGTAATTGAAATTATTAATTGCAAACCCTTAATTCATTGCAGCAATTTATTTTGAGTTAGAACTCCAACATTGATCATATTTTATTTTGAGTGAGAACCCAACGACAAACTTCAGATGTGTCCTGAATTTTTTTATTCATCGGTGCAGATGCTGCAATGCGGAAGTTCAACACTAGGATCACGGAGTTGCGGGCTCTGAGGAGGCACCTTGGCGAGGCACGACTGCAGCAGATTCAGTGGCGTCGGGAATCTTCATGTACCGTGGAATATTCGGAGACAAGACTTGTCGAGCGGCGACTGCACACCCAATGAAGTCCGCATAGTTTAATTAATAACTCACACACTTGACAGCAAGGCAGATCCAAAAGAACGAAAAGAACATGTGAAAACAAGGGGAAACGGAGTGATAGAAGCGACTACTAAAGCGTTAAGGGGTGGGGATCGTCTAGGTCTACGCCGTGCGCAGCGGGGGCGCCACGAGGATCACGACGTCTCCGCGCACGAAGAGCATCTCAATGGTGCGCTTGGACTGCTTGATGAGCTCCTCGTATGTCTCGGGGTCGAGCTCCTGCACAGTGATGGTCTCCTCCACGTCGCTCAGCACCATGTTGAGGTGCTGGTCGTAGGCCTGCAGCACGCCGCGCAGCTCTCGGTCGCCGCGGCACTTGACGTAAATGCGCTCGGCCACGCTCAGCTTGATCAGGTCCAGTGGCTCATCGATCGACGCCATGGCAGGACAGCAGGGCTCGTGGAGTGCGGGCTCGTGGATGCGGAACAGAGTATCTCCTGCAGTTCATATAAAGAGAGGTTTCCTTTTTCTACTATAGGGATTTCATGTACCGCACACAACCCCATTCAAACCAGTCATTACCGATGCGAGGGAAGAACGCAGGCGTGCTGGACGCCATGAGCGACGTAAGCGAGTCCTCGGACAGCGACGAGGAGCTTTTGCACGTCATGGACCCGTCGGATCCGCGCGCGCACCGCCCAGAGCCCAGCAAAGTGCAGCCAACACGACAAACCAAGCCCAAGACCTCGCGCTGGGACTCGGACGACGACCTGGGCGAGCCCGTGGCCGTGGAGGACGTGACGCCCATCGTTGTGGAAGAAGACGACGTGGCAGAACCCCAACAACCAAAGAAGAAGGTCGTGACGCTTTCGAAATGGGCCCAGGCGCGCTTCCTCGTGCCTATGAGCGAGCGCAAGCTGCCCGTGATGGAGGAGCCGCCAATGGAACCTCTGAACGACTTCATTTTGAGCGATTTCGGGTCGAGATTTCGGGGTCACGCAGGCGACGTCGAGGTGGAGAAGACTGACGTGGAAGAAGTACTGCAGGAGGAAGAAGGAGATAAAATGCTGGTTGGCGCACCGCTCTTTGAGGAGCAGGAGAAGGAGGAAAATGAGGAGAAGAAGAGCAAGAAGAAGAAGGACGATACGCGGAAGCGCAAGGAGAACAGGTACTTCATCACGGACCTGGCCACCAAGTGCTTCCACTGCGGGGAGGTGGGTCACATGGCCAGCGTCTGTATGAATGACAAGCTGCAGCAGCCTTGCTACTACTGCGCCCTGCGCGGCCACCAGTCGTGGGAGTGCCCTAATTTGCCATGTGCCAACTGTCTTCAACTGGGCCATCAGGAGAGGGTGAGTGGGTGGAGGGAGGGGGGGTGAGGGAATAACCGAGTGGTGACTAACGGAGTTTTCCTCTTGTGACGACAGGAATGCAGCAACCGGACGATGGACATCGACCCTTGCGGCATTTGCGGCCGCGCAGGACACATTGAAGACGACTGCGAGAACGTGGAAAGCCAGGAGCAGCTCACGTGCATGGTGTGTACCACGAAGGGCCATCTGCATTGTGTGCCCGTGCCTCCTCCGGCCGACCGACGCGTGTACTGCCCCCATTGCGCGAAGAACCACACGCTCGAAAAGTGCGATACGTACAGGGAGCCCACGGCCACCAACTTTGCGACGCGAACGGGGGGTGGCCGCACGGTGCAGACGTGCTACGAGTGCAATGAGCCTGGACACATCGCTGCGGAGTGCCCGATACGTTTGAGCGGATACAGCAGGGGCCGCGGCAATTGCTTCAAGTGCGGCAAGCCTGGCCACTTTGCTGCCAATTGCTTCAACTCGAATGGCAATGGTACCAACGGCCGGCATGTTACCGGCCGGAAGCGCGGACGCGACGTGTACCCGGACCCGGACTTCGGCGACGACTATGACAAAGACGAGGACTGCTCGTACTATGAAGTCGTGGACCACTACTCGTACGACAGCTCCTCCAGAGGTGGCAAGAAGAGCCGCAGTCGAAGTGGTTCATCGAAGTCGCGGAAAAGCTCGAGCAGCCAAGGGTACGCTCGTTTGAACGAGGCTCTGCCGACACGACCGTACAGGGACAGCAACAGCAGCTACGGAGATCGGAGACGTAACAACTCGCGTCGGTAAATGACTTGTCTCGGATGGTTGCGTCGGGGACCCTTTCTCCCCAGCCACCACCTCGTTGAGCAGCTACATTGCTGTTCGAAGAGAGGACAAGACTTTCCAGCGTGCGATGTGTTAGGGAGGTGCGGTGGGAGTGCTGTAGAATCTATTTCCTCTTCATGAGCTTGGACACATTATCGTACAGCTTGAGATCCGTGAACTTCGTGTCGAGTGTGGCCAGACAGATGGCGAACCCCTGCAGTGGGCTGAGCGGGTGCTTCAAAAGTGATGTCAATGATGAGGACGAGTGAAACCGAGGTGAGTGGGTGGGTGGGTCTTACCTTGACGTCCATGGTGAACGTGCTTTTGTGGCACTTGCATTGCGCACGGGGTCCAGGTGGCTGACACGATATTCTGCCGAACTGCAGCACAGTGCCTTCCCCGACAGCCTGGAGTCGTGAACGAGGTGGAAACACGTTAGTTGCAGGTCTCTTCGATGCTGTCAACGTTTCAAGATGGCTTACGTCGCACTGCATCTGGAAGTTCTTGATGGACGGCATGGTGACGCGGCCGCCGAAGTCCAGGACGTGGCCACCCGTTTTCTCGTCGTAGTGTGGTCGTTTGTTGTGCAGCTCAAGCCGCTTCTCTCGGTCGCTGCTGCCCGACTCCAGCCTCTCCTTCCACGTCGAGGCTGCCCCATTTGACTGCACGCTTGGAATCCGCACAGCAAGCTTTCCTGGGCCCATCTCGTCGTACGAAAACTCCACAGAACCCAGAATGCTGCGAACGCTCGCCTCGAGAGCTGTTTTGCTCGGACTCATGCCGTCATCGTACACCGTGTACTCCGATCCCGACTGGACACGGCCAAACCCACGAAACGACATTAGCGTGACAGACTGGCGCTGCAGGATCAAGACCAGCGACGTACCCAGTTGCCGCGCAGTTTTCCGACGATGAGACTTCGGCGCCGAGTCGTGGGATGCTGCTCCATAGTGAGCAGATAGTTGGACGTCTTGCTGCTCGCTCTCTTTTGAGCGCAGATCAAGAACTGCTTCCCTGACTCGAGAAATAGACGGAAGACGGGGTGCAGCCGGTTGAGACCTTGGCGATTGCGCTCGACGTAGCACTGACGGAGAAACAAGTGTTAGTATGCCATCCCCGAGTCGACATGGACGATACGTTGGCGTACGCGAATAGCAGCGGAGCCGTGCGCGGGTGCTCGCATCACGAACGAGCGCAGTGCGTCAATCTCCGTCCCTCGAGGGCAGCCCACGTCGGGAATGGCTCCAAAAGGTTCGCGGTTGGCGGTGATCATGGGTGCTGCAAGTGGTGAGCGCAGTGTGTTACTATCAGATCATGGAGAGAAGAAGGTGTTGCTCATTGTTACCGTCGCGCTCCTGATCGGACTCGTCCGAGTCGTTTGGGACGTCACCGTCCGAGTTGTGGCTGCGACTGCTGCTACCGCGTCGTACTGGAAGCTTTTCGTTGGCGCGTGGAAACGAGAGGTGTCGCCTTCGGGACTCCGCGTCCTTGGCTTCTGTTTCCGTGACCTTGGCATCGCTGCGCTGACCGTCTTTGTGAGAGGCAGGCTCGGGTTCGTTTGCGTGCTTCGGAGACGGCTGCGTTGAGCGGAGACGACTTCGTCGTGCCTCGAGGTTCCTGCTGTCTTGCCACGGATCCTTGATCTTCGCCTGTCGCTCTTCTTCGTCCGAGTCGAGCTGCAGCTCGGCTATCATTTGGTCGTACGTCGCTGGGTGTCCACGTTGACGCGTCATGGGGACTTGAAGATGAAGCTTTTCGCAACTGAGCTCGGTGTTTGTAGACTGGTGGTCACAGCCCGACGGTTTCTCACTTGAGCTTCAACGCTCGCAACTGCCCCACCGCACAGTCGTTTCAACGACGCACACAACGAAGCCGATAATTTTAAAGTGGGGGTCACCCAGTTGCAGTCACTTCTGGGACCAAGGTTGGCTGGGATCCCAGCCACATTTTGAAGGAATATGGTCCTTAAGTACCGAACTTGTGGCTGACGAGCTTACGCTTGGTGATAGGTATCGCCTTGCAATGGCGTCAAATCTCGAGATTTGCCTCGTTAAACGTAGTCCGAGACGTCTA
>KV736827.1:0-14627 GCA_000500225.2 Phytophthora pinifolia | reverse complement strand
TAGCCCAGCGCGAGGCACGCCTGAACGATATGGTCAAAAGTTGCAGCGATTAGAGAACAAGATTTCACGTAGAGAGGCAGCGCGGTGGAGTCGAGCGAATCTGCGACTGATCCCGGACAACGCTGCTTCAATCGATAGCCGTGAACAGCTGAGCCGGTCGAGTCCTGTAAGATAGCGCTGGTACCGGGCGCGGCAAGCAGCGAGCTCACCAACATTGGCTCGTAGAAACGGCCTTTACCGACACAAGCGATCACTCTATCGGCGTAAGGAACATCGTTCGAGCCGACGATCTGGGAAGTGCCGAGAAGAGGGCTTCGACCATACACTACGTGCTCTTCCGTCGTGGTTGAGTCCTGAATGGCTCCAAGAAGCTGCGAGAACGCGAGTCCGACGATGAAGAGGCAAGTTGCCCAATGGTAAAGTCCAATGAGTAGCGCCACGAATTGTGCTGAAAGTGATGTAGTCAAGGCTAGCGCAGGTTTCGGACGAGCGAGAAGCGCAGAAGAAAGCCCGCGGGAACCAGCAACGGAACGTGGAGGTTGAGATTGGTCAATCGGAGTTACCGGGATCTTCTGGATCGAGCGATCCGGGGCGATGGACGGCTTCTTTCGGTTGAATGGCATGCTTCACACTGTTCAAGGCACTGCTCAAGACTGAACAGCTATTAGCACTGCGTTGCTTTCCTATCCCAGTATAGAATTAGGCCATCTAAGAGCCAAAACATTATAAGTATATTTACATAACGATATTAAAAAAAGGCGATTGTGATTGGATGAAATTTACCATAGGACAAATATTCAAATAGATAGCGCACTAGTATATCGTGCCCCTTTTCAAAAACGGTCAAATATTGCAATTGATACTGTAATATTTACACTGGGGACCGCTTTGTTTCGTACTTCGAAGTATCTCTCTTCCTCGACTAAGGATGACTTCAACAGCTTAGACGCAGTACATCTCTGGCGAATTAATGGACGGGTCTCGTTACTATTCTATGCCAAGTTTGGCAACAACTTGTTGTCTTTACTGTGCTCGGTCGGTTCGAAATGATTGTCACGGCGCTGATCTACACCCAACGGAAGCAGAAAAAAGCTTTTGGAGCTGGAAACTCGACTCCGCACCAGTAGCTTCTACCACGAAATGTGCTTGCAAGCATTAGCACTTGAGCCAAGGCCCTGCGATGCCGAATACAAAGGCTGTGGAGAGAAGCGTTTCCCAGTCAAAGACGCACCGAACAATTGAACAGCCTAAACTCGGTTGCGTTCGCGATGTACAGCGAGCTGGCCTTAAATCTGCGGCTCCGTCGATTCCAGCGCTCGATCTCAGCATCGCCACTACCATCTACAGGCCGACGCGTTCAAACCAGCACGCGGCGGTTCCACAGATGAAAGAAGGCACCGAGCGGCGCCATGGCACAGATGCGACCGTATTCCTGAAAGGTGGTGACGTACGACGAGGTAGCCTAGTCGAATGAGCTCGAAGCTGCTCACAAGAATCACTTCCGTGTTGGTCTTGTCGATTGAAATCAACACGGGTGGAAGATTGATCGCTAGTGTGTGCTCTTGTGTGCTAGAGGAACCTTTCGAAGCCATGCTGGACGTTCAAAGCGCTGAGAGATGAAGGCGATAGCTGCCTCGTTCTGGAATCAATCGCGGCCAGAGCGTAAGGAGCTGAACTTCCGAGTACGCCAACGTTCTTGGCAGTCAACGCGGAAGCCTTCTCAATGCCACGCAAGTTCCTGTCAACGCCGCGATGATGAGTGGGTAATGGACGAGCGAGCAACAGAGGCAACAAGAGAGATACGCGTTGGATGATGCGTACCGAGTTCGCCTGGTAGAAGAAAAGCCCGTATCCAGTCCCATTGGTGACGTACAGTGTACTTAAGTATACCGGATCCTCGTGCCAACCGTTTGTCACCTCCGGTGCGATTCAACCACTCTGCTGCCCCTCGAACCGGCAACCAACCGTCCGGCAGGTACGCGAAGCTTCCTGCTCCTGACACGCCGATTCCAACCAGAATGTAGCGACACCAGAGCCACCAACTTATTTAGCGCCAAACCCACAAGTTGGACACCAAAGTTTCCCAGTCGAAGACGGCCCTTACGGCGTGCAGCTCGTACGATTCACAGAGGGAAAAGCCGAGCTCCGTCCCGTTCGCGAGTTGATGTCGTGACCCTTGTCCGACGATACAAACGTGTCTCCCCATGAGCCCCGCAGCTTCACAGTCACTCGAATCGGAGCAGTCCGTCTCGATTCCAGTGCGCCTATCAAACAGCCTGTGCATGCGTTCATGCCGAGCACTTTGATCGACTCCTCGAAAGCACGGAGTAAGTATCCTCCAGACGAAAGAGACAGGCGTCACCTCCCCACATTGCGATAGCGTGTCGAGCTGCGCGGCGTTATCCCAATCCGGCAGGCAGCGTGGTGGCCGCTTCTTGGTGTCCCAGTCGTCGACTGCGCGGAGGTTATCACGGGTTAGATTGGTGTAGCCCTGGTGTCCGTCGTCTTGGCGATCAAGGCTCATGACTCCTTGTGCTGCGGAGTCCAGCGTCGTTGCCGGAGTCGAGAACCGTGCATTGCCGTGCCTGTCGAGTCCTCTAGAAGCGCAGAAACGCCAGGAGCCTCAGTAAGCCCCGTGTCTTGTGGCGGGTTCGTCCAAGTCTCCGAAATCTCCCGTGCCTGACGAATACGACCAATGCCCAATCCTCTCATTCAACGCTTCGTTGCTCTTCATTATGCGCTTGCTGTACTGCACTGGGCGCCATTTCACGGGTCTGTCAGTAACTTGGGTCACGTGCACCGTTGTCTGTGAGCCGCATAAAGTCGCGAGTAAGGCGACGATGGGAGTCGCGCTGGAGCTGACAGCAAGGCCGTCGCCGAGCCGTCATCGGCGCACAGCAGCGACACGACCTGCCTCCATTCCTCGAACTTGACTTCGCTCGAGTGCTCCAGGCCAAGACGATCTCGTCCCCGAGGCGTATAGTATTCGATCCAGAACCACAACAAACCTCGGAAGTTGGCACACACGTAGCCCTGCTTGCCAGAAACTGCTTCATGGTCCCGCAGCGCCTCTAGGATGGCCGGGAGCCGCTTCCGCCGGTGCTGGAAGACGAGAATCACGATGGCCGTGTTCAAACAGCAAATGTTTTCGTGGTTGATGTCATCCATCGAGACGATCGTCATGAGATCGCGAAGCAACCGAACCAGGTTGACGGCCAAGAACTCGCTCATCCGATCCATCTCGTAGTCGTCCGCCAGGCCAAACGTCCCGCTCTCGGGCTGCTTCGCAAACTTCTCTGAGGACAGGAGCATCGACCGGATAAACACGTTCGAGTCCACCAGGTTCAGGATCACCACCTCCATGTACGCTGCGAACTGTGTCTTGTTCAGGAGGCCGTGGAAGAGCTGCAGGGTCTCCCAGTTGCCCTTGGTCATCTCTCCTAGCAGGTCGAAGGCGGACTGGAAGCTGCCTTGCGAGCGGTAAGCGCCTCCGCTGAGGATCTCCGTGATAAGAGCCTGCAGCAACGGCGTACGCGCGACGAAGAGCTGCTCGCTAGGAGCGGCTCGACGCAGGAATGCTTCCACACACGACGCCAGCCAGAACCGGTAGATCGAGTCCACTGGCTGTTCAATGAGCGCGCTGATGATCTTGGCCAGCAGCCCCTTGTCTGGATGGTCGAGCTTGATGGGCGTGGCTGAGCCGTCGTTCATGAGCTCCACCTCGTGCTCGCTGAGTAGCAGCAACTTGCTCGTGTTGTCGCTGTAGTCGCGGTCGCAGAAGTTGTGGATCAACCGCAAGAACTGGATCTTCAGCGACGCATCGAGGCTGCAGTCACAGCCCGGGCCGTGCAGCGGCTCATGGGCAGGATCGGGAGGCACCGTCGTCGTCCACTGGAACTTGTCAAACATCGTGTTGAGTGTCTTGACGAGGCCCATCTCGGCCAGTCGTTCCTGGAAATCCACCTTGCGCTTGCCGTTCAGCAGGGTGCACAGCACAAACAGCACCTCGACGCGGTACGGCGCCAGCACGATCGACTTCATGATCACCTGCGCTTCGGCGTCTTCACGCGCGCGCTGGTCCGGCGTTCGGTTGCGGAAGATCAAGTCTCGAAGGATGGCCGTCTCCACGGAGAGCGTGGGCGGCGGTGGGTGCGAGGACGAGTCGGCGCTGGCCTCTCCTGCCGCCTGGGCCGCACTACGCGCTTGGTGATGCCTGTGCAGAATGGTGAGATCTCCCGATGACCCGAGCGCTGGGTGCGTCACGAGCCGGTCGATGGTATCCCAGTCGCTGCGGTCGCTCGTCTGGTAGAGCAGCGTGGCGAACTCGGCCGACGTGGCCAGCTCCGACGAGAAGGGCTCGTACACGGGGTTGAGCGCAAAGTAGAAGTTCTGCACCTGAAGGACGCGCAGCAGTCTCTGTAGGATCAGCGGCGAGTTGAAAACCAGCGCGTGGTTGCGGTCCACGATGTTGTCGGCGCGCATCATGCGGTTGCGCCGCAGCTTGAGCAGCTCCAGCGACTTGATCACCTCTGCAAACCATCCGACACAACACAGCGTTTAGCAGCTAGACAGGGTTCCACCACACGTCAGTAGCTCGGCCACTTACTGGCCGTCTCCAGTAGCCTTCGGTCCTCTGGCTCGAACACCACGAGCGCCAGCACGCGACAGAAGAAGGCCAGCTGCCTGGACGACAGCGCCTGCATGATGGAGTGGACGTGGGCTAGAGCAGCAGCAAGACAGCAGTTAGTACAGCGCTTGATCCTGACCGACATGGCCACGTACGGATGCGGCTGAGGTCGAACGACTCCTCTCTGACGGCCAGGATCTCCTCCACGAGGCCTGAAGCATTGTCGAAGAACCTGACATCTCCCATGAGCTGGAACAGGTAGACGATGAGGCCGTCCTTGTCACAGAGCTGCATGGCCAGGTTGGCCGAGAAGTAGCTGAGCTCCCGTAAGATGGCCATCGTGTCGTTCAGCACGTGTTTCCTCAGCGACGCGTCCGTTCCAGACTTGGCCGGGGACAGCAGCACGGCCACGGGCGAGCTCCAGAGCGCGCGCGCGTCTGGGCGCGGACCGACCATCTTATGGCTCACGTGGCCAGCCTCAGCCGCGTCCTCCTGCCGCAGAGCGTGCAGCACGCGCAACAGCGCTTCGTCTCCGCCCGCTCTCAGAAAGGTCTCGCGCTCGGCGGCCACGTAGTGGCCAACTTCTTCGGGAGCCGCGCCGTCCTCTGCATGTGCGCCGTTAGGATCCAGTAGACGCTGCACCAGTTCTTGTAGCAGCAGGCGCAGCTTGCGGCGCTCCGGCAGCGCGTGCAGTTCCCGGATAAGTCCGATTAAGCTCTGTTGACGACCACGGAAGGCAGAGCTGCGGGCAGCCCGCGCGGCCTCCTCTGCGTCCAGAGCGGCTACAAACGTGGCCGGAAGGTCCGCTGCGGTCTGAAGGTTCTGACGCCGCCATGATCTTTGGTCCGCGCTGGAGCCTGTGGCCTGCATGCGGCTCAGCGTGGAGAAGACGCGGCGCGGCTTGGACGGCATGGTCGCAATAATTGACTTGCAAATTGTATACTGCTCGTGGTCGGGATGAAAAAGACCTCTGAGTCTGCATATTTGATGCGAGTACAGAGGTCAGAGACAATAATGGAGCCTGTCGCGGACGTCGAGTTGCCGGCGCCGCCGAGCGACGGCGTGTCATGCGTGCGCTTCGGCTCGCGTGCGCAGCTTCTGGTGTCTTCGTGGGATGCTTCCTTGCGCGTGTACGACGGCGCGCGCCTGCGTGCGACCGTGGATCTTCCCGCGCCGCTGCTCACGTGCTGCGCCGGTCAAGGCGACGGCGAGGCATTCGCGGGCGGCCTGGACTGCCGCGTGCTGCAGGTGGACCTGGCCACGCGCCGGTCCACGTCACTGGGGTCACATACAGCCGCAGTGCGTCACGTGGGCTACGCGCGGGAGCTCGGCCTGGCCGTTAGCGGCGGCTGGGACGGCCAAGTCAAGGTCTTCGACGTGCGGCACGGTGGCAACGCGCAGGTCCACGCGGCCACGCTGGAAGGCAAGATCTTCGGCCTGGATGTGGCCGGCCACCAGGTGGCCGTGGCCACATCCACTCGGCAATTGGCCGTCTACGACCTGCGCAACTTCGCGCGGCCACTGGTGATGAAGGAGAGTCCACTCAAGTTCCAGACGCGCTGCGTGCGCGTCTTCCCAGACCTGTCGGGCGTGGCCATGGCATCAGTGGAGGGTCGAGTGGCGCTGGAATACCTGGCCGATGATCTTCCGGAGAACGGCCAGCCGGCCGGGAAGAAACGGAGCTACGCCTTCAAGTGCCACCGCGGCAAAGTGGACGGCCAGACGCTCGTGTACCCCGTCAACTGCGTGGCCTTCCACCCGAGCTACGGCACTTTCGCCACGGGCGGATGTGACGGCGTCGTCAACCTTTGGGACGGCGCCAACAAGAAGCGCATCACGCACCTGCGCCAGTACCCGACCAGCATCGCCTCCATGGACTTCAACCACGACGGCTCCGTGCTCGCCATCGCGGCCTCCTACACCTACGAGCAGGGCGAGAAGGAGTACGTGCTGGGTTGTTGGGTACTTGGGTAGTTGCTGTTCTAACGTGCTGCTTGTTTGCTGTTTGGTCAGCCACCCGAACGACGCCGTCTTCCTCCACACGGTGCAGGACTCGGAGGTGCGACCAAAGAAAAAGACGGCAGCGTAGTCGATGGACTCTTCATCAAGTCAGAAGCAGCCCTTATCTGCCTTTGCGCCAGGAGAAGCAGGCATCGTTCGCGTCGTCATGGTGTGTCGGTGCACGAGTACGTTGACAGGAAATAGAGCTGCTGTGCTGCGATGGCTGGTATCCATCTTCGCGCTCGTCTTCGTTGTCGAAACTCACAGAACGTCAGTTTACCGCAGCAACGCACCCGACGGTGCGCCGGAAGAGGGTTGGTGACACCATGTTCTTCGAGGGCCCTACAAATTCGCACGTGACGGAGAGAGATCTACGCCAGTGCCGTCGTCACGGACAACTGAGACGCCGTTGCCACAGCATACCCGCCGATCTGGGCTCGTCACCGCGTCCTCGTTGTAGGGTGCCGCTGTTCATGAGCACGTTGAGCTCGCAGTCGCGGCCCAGACTCGTCTCGTAGTCGCTCGCCGCCGTCGGCACGAAGAAGTTGCCGTCCTCGTCGTCGAGGTCGTGCGTCGATGAGACCTCAGCGACTTGGAACCCAGGTCATCGTGCTGCAGCAGACCTTCAACTTCACCGGAACCGAGACGGGGTGTACTACCGCGAGTGCGTCGCCGAGATCAACGGCTACAAGTCTGGAAATTGACTAACGACCGGTCGTTAAGCTATCGCCGTTACCAGCATGACTATAGCCGTTATGTAATGCAGCTTGGATTGTGCATTCGAGTGGGAGCACTGGCCTGCTTGGTGATCTCGCACACTGCCACGGGCAGCGCGGCACTTCGACGAAGTCGTCTCAGTAGTGGCCGCTGGAGCGGTAGTCACGGCGGTCGTGGCGAAGGCACTGGAATCGAGTCATCTGTGGCAGCGATGGCGTGCGTTCACCAGCTGGTGTACAGTACAGTAGATGTTCGACTGGTTCAACTGCGTCTTCGTAAACCGCGTCAAAGCCACACGGGCAACTTTACCGCCACGTTGTCACAACCGCCCCAGCGATTGAGCTCTTTGGTGTGATTGATATGACTTAGCACCTGGTTGTCGCTAGTGCTCCTCTACGGGATCAGGTCGCCGGGATCTTGTAACGGAAGCTCACCTCTCGTCCGGCTGAATCCGACGCGGTGAATTCTTGGCCATTGAGCGACAGAGCAACACGAACCTGTTCGTCTGCAGTGATCGGCAGCTTTGGAAGGACAAAATCTGCCGTGTGAGCAGCCTCATCAATCTCCACGGGCACCACCTAGGCGACAAAACCTGTTAGACACGGCCGTGGACAAAACCACTCTAAGATCCGTACCACAGCGACCGCCGAGTCGGCAGTAAGCAGCTTCACACACGCCGCCGGCGTGGAAATCACTCTGTCCACGGATATCACCATGTTCGTTCCAGGCTCTGCCTCTTGTGGGGAGATCCCGCTCACTTCTGGGACCGCACAATACACGAAGCTGAGAGCGTTATCCGTGAAGTGCTCGCCGTCGAGCGACACAAAGACCGCGACTTCTTCCCGCGTGCTCAGCACCATACCCTCCGCCATTGCGGCGGCAGTGGCCGAGTCGTTGGGGAACGGCAGCGGCGGCGTCCGAAAGACTACGCGTCGAGTTGTAGCGCTTGTTTCGCCAGTCGATCCCTCCGGACGCAAGCACATCGCTGGCATCACCACGCTACTGTCTCGCCACTGAAGCTTCACTGCAGCGTCTTGGGTGTCGAAGAGGAAGAAATCCCCGGCGACAGACACTTGGGTGCCTCCCAACACCATTCCGACGTTGGGGAAGAGACTCAACAACCGACCAGGAGTGAGCATGCCGAACACCTGAGAAGCTGGTGACGAGCTCCTGCCGCCGAGTTGCAGCTGGGCCGGGAAGACGCTTCTGCCGGCGTTCATCGAGACCCGCAGATGCGACACAAACCCAGCTTTTGCGTACGACTTCCACCATTCAGCTGGCAAACTGGGTGCTTTCGGGCTAGTCGGCGCACTGCACTCCCATTCCGAGAGCGGTGGGATGGTGCACGTGAGAATGTTGTGGTCAACGCTGTCGATAGAGAGCGTGGCTGACGCCGTTGCAGTCTTTCGTGGATCACTCTCTTCTTTGGACGGAGAGTGGGCGATGGTAACCAAGAGCTGAGCTACACCCGGCGCCAGGATATGCTGCACTTCAATCTTGATCGTCTGTGGTAACTCGTTGGTGAGGAAAGAGTTGGGGCTGACTCGAACGAGATGCGCGTTGTGGACCCAGATAACGTGCGGCAGTGCAGGTTGGGGCTTTCGGGGGTGACTGAAAGCCTCTTCCTCTTCGTCTTCGTCCTTTTGCTTTGCCAGCGTTGGATCAACGCATACGGGGGCAAACTGCAGCCCACCATCGTAAGAGACCTCGAGCGTGTACGGGACAACCCCGTCTCCGTTGTTCGAGAGAGCAGGCATCGTCAGGCGTAGCAGCCTTCCCGTCACATCCGAGGGATCACGCTCGGCCTCCTCCTCTTCTTCTACAAATCCAGCCAGCTCGTCAAAGACTCCAGGTACCGCTGGAGCTGGGTCACCGCCGCTGACAGGCAATGGATGACCTCCTTCCTCACTAACCCGGCAGCAAACAAACCGGACAAGTGGCCGGCGGCAGATCTCCGGGAGACTGCCACACAGCGACAACGTGAGCTCCTCTCCACCTGCGAAGCGGGCGTCGTACACCGACACAGCAGCAACGTGTGGTCGTTTGAAGACGGTGAAAACTCGCCCATTCGAGGTGAAGTGCTTGCCGTTCATGGCAACCTCGACGGCGTACTCCCCGGGCAGCCGGAACTTCGGTACCAGACACACGACCTCACCCGTATTTTCACAGAAGGACCCGACCGTGCCACGCAGCAGTCGGCCGTCCGTCAACGGCACAAACCGCACTGTCACGTTGTCGCTGGGCCAGAAGCCGCTGCCGCGTAGTCGCAATTCGTAGCCGCCTGTGTGTTCACCGCAGAGTGGCGCTATCCCGGAAATGTAAGTCGGTGCAAAGACAAAGAGATTGCGGTCGGCGCACACGACGGATCCGACGACCGTGCGCTGCAGATGATCCACACGTCTCGGCACAAACTCGCAGTCTTGTTGGCGTGGGTTTCCACTCGTAGGATGCCCCAGTTTGCCGTGGCTGCCGTTCCCCCACGTGAAAAGCTCGTGGTCTGTCGAGATCGCTGCCGAGTAGTTCCCTCCAGCAAAGACCTTGGCCCACTTGACGAAGCTCTGGCAGGACACCTTGTCCGGCAGAGCCTTGCCTCCTTTCACTTCGGCTTCTCCTCTTCCAGTCGCCCCGCCATGTCCAAGCTGTCCAAAGGTGTTAAGACCCCACGAAAACATCTCGCCGCCGCTCGTTACAGCAAGCACGTGGTCGAAGCCGCATGCGATGCCGACGAACGGCTCGCCACCGGATCCCTTCTCCAGTAGCAAGTTGAATGGGGCTGAACTCTTAGAGGAGCAGGATGCTGGTCTGAGTGAGCTGCCCCCGAGAAGGTAGACGCTGCCATCGGCTAGCAGTACGGCGGTGAAGGTGTTGCCGCAGCACGCCGACACGACGTGCGGCTTCCCGAGGAAGAACCCTACGTACTTCGGCCAGGCACAGATGCCGTTGAAGACTGCGTTGGCCTCTTTCGGCAGTGTTTTGAACACTTGGCCAAGCTGGCCCTCAAAGTTTCGTCCCCAAGTGTACACGTCTCCGCTATCCGTGACGGCAGCCGAGTGGTGTTTGCCACAGGACACCTGCGTGAAGAAGAGTTCTGGAGCGGTCACGACTCGGTGGGGAGCACCCGTCGCCGTCGCAGTGGCTGTAGTTCGAGGCCTGACGAGAGACTGGTTCGATCTGCTCGACGCAAGCTGCTGTTTCTCCACATCGTCTTCTGGCCCTGGCGTCCTGACTCGGTAGTAGTTTTGAGCGTTAGACGTGCCCAGTTGGTGGCCCAACTCACTACTAGGCAGCACAGCACCACAACGTCCCCAGGAGAAGAGCTGGCCGTCCAGCGACAGCGCCACACGATGGTTCTTGCCGACTGCAACGTAGTGGACCTTGACGTCCTGCAGTCCTTCAGCCACCAACTGATTCTCCAAGCTCGAGTCTCCATTGCTACGGCTGGGCCACTCGAGCTCCCACGCGTCGACCAGCGCCACGAACCGGTCGTAGGCGCCGCAGATCCCGCGCACTTTGCGACCCAGCAGAGTCTCCACCACCATCATCTCACCACCGGTCTCTTCGCCGCATACGTACAGGATGCCCAGGTTGCCTTCCATCCCGGCCGCTTTCGGAGGGTCACTAACCGAGGCCATGCCGGCTCCGATCGGTGAGCTACGGGGCAACACAGAGGCGAGGAGGTGTTCGACGCAACCAGATATAAACGACGGCAGGAAACGGACAGATGCATCAGAAGTGCTTTATCGAGTCTTATAGGTCCAGGAACTGGTAGTGCGCGCAGCCGTCGTATGAGGAGACGGCCGACTCGTACGTGACGCCGTCCTTGGTGCTGAAGCCCGAGGTGATCCACGTGCCGATGACCTGGTCCTGGCCTTGCAGCAGGTACGTGTTGTTGGTGCTGGGCTCCGTCGTGCCAAAGTACTCGCAGGCCTTCACGTAGAAGCCGTTGATGCACGTTGAGTTGCCCTTGAGACGGTTGTTAGTATCGACGACGCCGTCACGGACGGTGTTGAGCATCTCGCAGTCACCGTCCGAGTCGCCCGACGAGTAGACGGGGGCAGCACCGTTGTGCTTCGGCTGGAGGATGCTGGTGACGATCTCCGCTTTGCCGGGGCCCCACGTGATTGGGTAGTCGTCCTGCAGCTCGGCCGTGAAGAGGCCGGCGTCGTCCGTCTTGAAGCGCACGCCGAACACGTTGTCGTTCGGCACCATGTAGCCCAGACCGAAGAGGTTGCCAGCCTCGGCGGCGAAAAGCTGCGGCGACGCGCTGATGATGTAGACGTCGATGCCGGCCGCGCGGAGGCCGCGCATGATCGACTCCTGGCCGTTGAAGAGGCGCAGGCCCTTGGTGTACGAGCCCTCGACGGCCAGATCGCCCGACGACGTGTACGTGGGGGCCTCTAGCGCTTGACCGAGGTTCCAACGGATGCTGGAGCGGATGAGCGTCTTGATCTCTTCCTCCGTCATGCCGACAAGCAGATGAGTGAAGACCGTCATGGCGATCGTCTGGGCGCATTCCGAGTGGTCGTCACCGCCGTCCATGGCCTCCAGACCGTAAAGCAGGAAGGCCATCTTGGCACGGAAGTTCTGGAACTCGGTGCTCTCCTTGATCTCGTCCAGCGTGACGTTGGTTGTAGTGGAATTGCTGGTGAGGTTGTACGTCGGAGCGACGTAGGAGTGGTAGAGCACCTCGTAGTCCTTGGCCGTCTCGGCCAGCGCTGTGGCCAGCGTGACGTCCGTGCCGTTCATATCTTGACCGAGCACTGAGTTGGTTCCGTTTACCAGGCAGATGTCACTGCTGCTGGAGTTGTACCCCAGCGAGAAGACGGACTCGAAGTTCTCGGGCGAGAAGCGGAAGTTGAGGTTGTCCAGTTGATAAAACACCGATGTGTACGAGATGTCGCCGTACGTGCAGGTGTTGTCCCAATCGAAGACAGCATACGCCTCGCCGTCGCCGCGCACTGAGCTGACGTTGGCCAGCAGATTGCCGACCACCTCGTTGTTGTAATCAGGAGCTTCGGCCGTGAGGAAGAAGTGGGTGGCCGAGGCGCTGACGGCCAGCAGAGCCGCAGACAGCGTTGCGGCGGCGAATACACGGACCATGGCGGAAGGACGAAGTGGAGGCCTGCTCGAATTCAGGAATGAACGAACATGTGCCCAAGGTCTCAGAGCAGGTGGGATCGTCGGACTGGATGTGGAAGCGCTGGACGTGAGGCCACGCCGCGCTTGTCAGGGTGACATACATTGGATTCGACGCACGAATCTCGCGCGACGAGGTCTCCGCTTTTAACACATTTTGCGCAGGTTCGATTTGCAACACGCAACATCTGCGGAAAGCGCTCCGCATGTTTGCCAAACATTGTTTGGCCGCAGCAGCACGTGCGTTTGACATGTAGACTGCGAATAGATGTTGCGGACAAGTGCGAGAGCGGACAACGCAACCAGCCAAGCTTACCCGTTCTTTTGGTATCGCTGGCGAGGTTGTGCGCTACCGTCAGGGATGCTCTGTGAACCGAATACTTGTCAACTTGGATCTGGCCGATCCAAGTTGAAGGGGGCCCCCTTCAGATTCGAGGCTTGATGCGGAATCTGAGCCTCCAGAGTTGCTGCTTGGTTTGATAGCAGCGGCACCAGGACTCCCGGCCCAGTGACTTGCAATCGCATGTAGCAGAACATCAACACCGTTGTGTCGGTCGTGCAGTCGAAGCACTATCGCCGTGATGAATCTAGGATTTACTGTACATCATTGAGGTTTACGACTGTCATAGTACTGTATGCCTGAGGGAACCAAACGCGTTCGTTTCACTGCTTACTGTGTGTTCATTTCATGGTCTTGAACACCTCGCGTGACGGTGTTCTCCATGTTTTTCCACCAGACCAGCAACTCGGCGAAGGACCCGTCTGCACTGCTTCCTTCAGCGTGGACCCCTCCCGGCTTGAACTGAGAGCTAGACATGTGCTTGGTAGAAGATCGAGCTTCACTAGAGGATGTACTACTGGCCGACGGCTTTGACGTATGCTTGACAATGTCGGAGATGGAGTCTGGAGCTGCCGCGCTGCCAGCGGTGGATGGGATCCTAATGTCGTGCGCTATCGAGTTATCCTTGGAGCCGTAGAGGGCACGGAGGGTGTAGATATCACCTGCACTGAGCCACGCGCGCGTGCCGATCTCCGAGTCGCGGCTGGAGTTGCAGTGCTGTTCCACTGGTTGCACACAGTTTCTCACCGTCTCAACATCGCAAAACGACTTGAGCGGGTACTGGGCCTTGGGGAAGCAGAGCCCCGCCGTGCGGCCATAGTGCATGATGGACTTGGGGTCGTACGGCTTCAAGATAGCTTCGCGGGTCGTCCTCTTGGCGTAGTTCTCGGCCTCCACCGGCAGGTTCTGGTCCGTGAGCACGATGACCTCTCTGTCCGGGTGCGTGTGCTCATGATAGAGCCCCATGGCGTGGCCCAGCTCATGCACGACGTTGCCCGGGCCACTAGCGAAGCAGCTCGCGCCCAGATTCAGGGCCTGCGGCTTGCCGTCGTTCACGTAGCCCACCATGCCGTAGCACGCGTCCTCGTTCTGCTCGATGCTCACATACTTGCCATTGCACTTGGACACAGGCTCACACTCCTGCAGCGTGACATTTACGTCCGCCTTGCTGTAAAGCTCTACGGCCGCATTTATGACCTCGAGCTCGTAGTCCGAGAAGGAGCCATTGATGCGGTACCACACGATGTGATCGGGCCAGATATCCTCCTCCAAAATGATGGCCACGCCCAGCCGTCGGCGCTCCGAAGCCTCCACGCAGTCCATTTCACGGCTATTGATCCATTGCGGCGCGTCCGCCAGCCCACGATCCTCGAAACACTTGGCCGCCCCGTACAGACACCTCGCGTAGATGCTTCCTGGACGATGCGCGCGCCCCATCAAGTACCTGGAACTGCCATGATCAATCCGAACACCATCGAGCTCGCAGGAGGCAGGTCTTGCCCACGAACCGGTGGCCGATAGCAGCAGCAGCAACGTCGGGAGCAGCAGCATTGCTGGTAGACCAACAGTGTTGCTTTGGTGCTGACTAGTCGTCTCTGATTGGCTGACAAAGGAGTCAGCATCCGAACAATGTCTCTTCTGTGTCTGCTTAACTTCTAACTTCGTTGCGCTTTCCAGAGGCACAAGTACTGTAATAGCGGAGACCAGGGCTTAATGCCCTTTACTAGTACCATTTTACAAAATGAATTGGGGCATATGTCCCTCAATTAATAAATTGAAGCTTGTTTGCTAACTGGAGATATGAAT
>KV736826.1:9599-31661 GCA_000500225.2 Phytophthora pinifolia | reverse complement strand
TCGAAAATTAATCTGCAACACAAAACCTTATACTTCTCCCCACACTCAGACGTTTGTGGTGGCACATTGGCAAACTTGCAACGATGCTGTGCACTACAGATGAATCTGACGGACCTTAATTTGTGGGTCGGAAGCCATTTGTCCTTGCCCGCTTGGATGCCCGACCCTCCGCCAACGTCCGTAAGTTGGTCACTTGGTTGAGAAGCCCAGAGATTACTCTGTTATTCTGCTCTCTCAGCTCCTTCAACTGATGCTGCACGATGCCCAACTGCGTCGAAAGGTCCACCTCTGTATCCACTGCCTCGTCCTCGACAGGAGGGTGAGGATCTTCATGAGCTGAGACCTCCTCAGTCGGAGTGTTCTCTACATGTTCGCTCCCCTCTGGCTTGAGCTGCTCGTCCACGTCCATAGCCAAGTCCAAGTTGTATTCCTTGTCCGGGAGGGGGGCCACTGGCGGCATCTCCTTTATCCCTTTCTGCTCCATGTACTCCTCCCAGACCTTCTGGCACCTGATCTTGTCGTGCTTGAGCTCCCTCCTCAGTGCCGACCAGTTGAGCGCCCCCGAGCTCGTGAAGCGGAAGCGAGGCGCGTGCAAAATGCACCACACGATGCGCTCCTTGTCCTTCAGAGTCAACATCTTTCAAAATACGGCAAAAAAAATCTGGGAAATGGTGTGACTTACACGAAATAGTAAAATGACCACACTCCCGAATCATTTCCACGATGCACATCTTGCAGCGCGCACTGCGCTCCGCTCTCTTCTCCGCCCGCCACGCCCCTCTGCAGGACCCGACCAGGGCGCTCCCGCATGTGATGGCCCTTGCGCGATGCTCTTCCGTCTCATGCGGGCCGTTCTCTGGCTCGGTGAGCGTCGGGGCGTTCTCCCTCTCCGGCCGCGCGTTCTCGCAAGCTCCGGATCCTTTGCACGAGCCCCAAAAGCCCAAGCTCCAAAGGAAAAAGAAGTCTAAAGCATCGCCCGGGGAGCTGGCAATGCAAAAGCAGCACCTAACCCGTCTCCAGGCGAATCCGGGCGACGCCGACGTGGCGCTTGAGGTCTTGGCGGCCATCAACGACGCCAACGGCTCAGGTCTGTCGCCTGACGTGGCCAATGCACTGCTGCTCGCGCTTGTGAAGGAAAAGAAGATTCATCGTGCTGTGCTGGTGCTTGAGCTGTCTGCCAAGCAGAAACTGGAACTGAACGGGCCTCCGTTCGAGCGCGTCATGGCGAGCTGCTACAAGGGAAACGACTTCGACGCGGCTCTCAAGGTCTTCGATGTGCTGTGTAGCGCCAAGCGGACCCCCAGCAACTTCATGTGCACGACGGCGCTGCTGGCAGCGCACAGGTCGGGCAAGAAGGAGCTCGTGGGCCAGACCTTGGGTCAGATGCTCAAGAATGCCAAGCCCCACGAGGCCCGCGCCTTCCAGGTCGCGCTGGACGCTGCGGTCAAGTCCAGAGAGCACAACCTGGTTCTGCAGCTCATGGACTGCTCCAAGGCGCTGGACGTCCAGCTGACCAGCGAGCACTACCATATCCTGCTGAAAAGCTATGCGGCAAATGGGAAGATGCAGGCAGCGCTAGACACGCGAGACACGCTGCTGCAGCACGGCTTCGAGCTGACCGATGAGGGGGTGTACTGGCTCGTGTATTGCGCGAGCAAGGCTGATGAATGGGACCTGGTGCAGGTCTTGCTGGGCTCACCCTCAGCAAGCACTGAAAATGAGGCAGTCACCACGGTGAATGCCTTCAACGCGGCGATTGTAGCGTACGGGAACAAGGGGCGCTGGGCCAAGGTGCTCGGTGTGTACGGCATGATGCCGGAGAATCTCCGCTCGCAGCTGAAAGGCTGGCATCTAGGCGCTATCATTATGGCGCACGCCAGGGCGGAGACAAAGGAGGAGAAGCTCCGTGCGCTTGAAATCTTCAACGAGCACAAGGATAAGGCCAGCGGCTTTGCGTACGGTGGCGCCATCACGGCGCTGCTGGAGACTGAACAGCTCGATGCCGCGCTGGCCTGTGCAGATGATATGAAGGCAAAAGACATCGCGTGGGACAAGAACGTGTATCAAGCCGTCACCTTGGCCCTCATCCGCCGCGGAACCCCCGAAGAGGCCACACAGCTGCTGGAGGCGAGTGTTCAGCGCATGAAGAACGGGCCGGACGGCTACATGGACATCATCCAGTTCTACACGGATCGCCACACGCAGGATGACACGAAGGAGGTGTAAGTTTTGACGCCGCCTGCCTAGCAGCGAGGAGTACCTGCTCCACAGTCTCCGCTCTTTTGCATAGAGAACCCCACAATGAGTCAATTCTCACAAGCAACCGCCAGTAAACCATCTCAACTTGTTGCCAGATCCCCCGAGTCAAATACATCCGGTGCGCTCGGACTTGGCAATGCCGTGAGACGGACTGCATGGGGTGCCACGGTGGCCGAAGCAGCGTGGTACGTCCATGCCGGGGGTACAGATATGCGGCTCATCATGCTGAATGGCTCTTCACGCTTTCTACAAAATGCGAGATGCTACAGTATTTGCAACCCGATAGTAAGTTGCAAACATTTTGTCGGCACTCCTCATTTTGAAAATGACACAAGGAATATGCGCCGTCTATGTGCGAAAACACGTTGTTTCAGTCTCAACTTTGTAAAACTGAGTACATGTACATTTTGGTGCTTGGTGCAGCGATTCACATCTCAATTCGCCTTCCGCCAAGCACTGCCTCAGAAATCAACATCCACACGCGCATGCACTGCAAGGCAGATATCACGTTCCTCCTGAACCCGTCAGGTCAAGCGGTTAACCCCGTGGAGACCGATTGCATCAGTCCCGATCACACCGAGCTGGAGGCCTCGTCGCCTTCAATGTCGCTCTTCCGTAGCTTGTCACCTGCCGCGGGCAGCCCCGATTCGGCGTTCACGCACCGGCAGTCACTGGTAGAGCCGTGCATGGTTCCCTTCGACATCAACCTGCGGTGTTGCGGCAAAACCTTGCTGCCGATGTTCATGCCAGCGCTGCGCATCAGCACTGACTCAAGCTCCAACGACAGCGTGGACAGCGAGGTCTCTCCGACCGACTCGTCACCTGCTTTCGAAGCTAACCTAAAGTCCCGAGCTCGCAAGACCCACTGCCAAGTCGAGGACTGCAAGAACCTCGCCGTCTCCCGCGGCCTCTGCGTCCGCCACGGCGGCGGCTCCAAGTGCACGGAGCCTGGCTGCAACAGGCGCGCCAAGCTGCACAAGCGCTGCTTCCAGCACGGCGGCTACAAGACCTGCACGGAGCCCGGGTGCACCAAGAAGGCCAAACGTTACGGCCACTGCTGGTCTCACGGTGGCGGTCACATCTGCGAGGTACCGGAATGCACGAAGGTGTCTACTCAGGGCGGCTTCTGCTGGGCCCACGGCGGTGGCAACCGCTGCAAGCACGAGAGCTGCAACTGCCGTTCCTATCAACGCTACGACTACTACTGCAAGCGCCACGCGCCGCGCAGCCTCCTGGTTGCCGCGAAGGCTGTCGAAACTAGATGATGAAGACACGACTAGTTTAGGTAATCTAATTTATTCGAGCGTACATCGATAATGAACATGGTCACCATCGGCTTCAAGTGGCAGTCCGCACGTCGCAGACTTCTTTCTGCTTTCTCTTGCACGGCAGCCGCGGGTGACGGCTGCTCTGAAAGCGACCACCACCGCTGCAAAGTGCACAGGCAGCACCAGTCGGCCACTTTTGGCCACCGAGATTCCGACTATGTACTTTCATCCCCACTTCAAGTTGGAGCATACAAACACCAAGTTATTTGGGTGGTCGCTCGGTCCTGTAGATACGCAGCGGAAATCATCCAGCAATGAAGGACCAGCAATCGACTGCTAACGCGGTTGAACCTGCGCTTCGCTGGCCTGTCGCATGGCAAGTTCTGATAAATCATCCGACCGCTGCACAAATACGAAATTTGACACCGATAATGCTAAGAATATGAAACTCTGCAATAAAAAGAATGGTCTACAACGACAGATAAACGATGTTCAAGTGTCTTCCTCTTGGTACACTTGACAGCGATCTTAATGTTATATTTTGAAGCTGCTCGTGGCAATTGTCGCGCACCCTCCCTAAGTCGTTTAAGACGGGTAGCTGCGCGTACGTTGAAAGGGACCGGGCGGTGTGAAGATGACGAAAGTGGTAGTGTCGCGCACCCTCCCTAAGTCGTTTAGGTCGGGTAGCTGCGGGTCCGTTGAAGAGGACCGGGCGGTGTGAAGACGGCGGAAGTGGGAGACTAGAACAAGCAACACTAACTCAAAAGAATAAACTATCGTTAGCGTCCTTGACTAGACTAGCTTAAGGAAGATTTACGACTGAGCCCACAACTTGCACGCTACTCGTGTGTCTTGCCTTCCTGGTCACCACTTGACCCTAATCCATATCTTGGCACCCCTTCGCTTACATCGCTAGCACGCATGCTGGGCGGTCTTGTCGTCCGTCCTAGCCAACACCACGACCTTGATTGTCGAACCTGGGCTCATCACACCTCGCGTCAGGGCCGCCATCCAGCGTCATCTCGATAGGCGAGGGTCGGTAGCGCACTAAACGAGGTATTCCACACCATATTGGCCTGATCCGTTCGTCGGCGGGTTCAATTCTTGGGTCAGCACGGGACCGTTCCCCCCGGGTGCGGGACATTCTCCCCGACTACCCGCTTGTCGTCCTCGACAAGCGCGCGTCCGGATGTTCGGATTCGGGCCCCACTCAAACCCACTGGTGGCAGCGGCCCTGATTCGAGAATCGATGACTTCTAGATTCGCGTTCACGTCCTGAAAGATCTCCGTAGCCTCGTCTCCGTCTTGGCGCAATTTCAGCAGGCTATCCGTTTCGGCGCGAGAGCGATTTCCAGCGTTCTTGCGCACGCTTTCTAGAGCCTTGTCGAGTACGGTTGTCTGCGAGATTCCTTGTAGCCGCTGGCCGGAGTTACCTTGCCGCCACGCATGGGTGATCAGGCCCACCATCAAGACCACTCCGCTGCCATGGAGCCCCCACAAAGTCCATTCTAAGACATGATTCAGAATGTTGAACGCAGCCAACACCAGAGTCACACCCACGCTCCCCAAGCACAGGTATTCCATTACGTCGTAAAACGCCATAGGCACGTGGATCACCATGGATAGCACAAAGAGGAACGCCCGGCTAGCGCCTCGCAGAGACGCTTCCAAACGAGAGCCACTGCCTCCACATTAGCCCGCACGTAATTCTTCATGGACGTTCCCGTCTTCATGATCAGGTCAGGGGTTTATTGGTAGAAAGTGACCTTGCAGGCGTGCCACCAGGCTCGGTGAACTTGGCCGTAGGCGCCATACTTTTCTTCATCATCCTTCAGTACTTCATCGGGCACCGATAGCAGCGCTCCCCAGAGGGCGAAAGCGTACGCCGGACCTCCCAGTTTGTTCAGCTCGGGACCTTGCAGGACTTGCTGATAACGCGAGAGGAACGCCGAGAACATGCCCCCGTTCAGGCACGCACACGCCACATCTCGCCCACGAAAGTCGTGAAGATATTCCAGAAGGGCGAGAAGAGAGAGAGTCCACCCCGCCACCACGCACACCGCCGTGAAACAGTGTATGGGGACATACTCCGCGCTAGCGTACTGGCGGAGGTCGAAACCCCACACGGACTCCATAGGTGACTTGCGACTCTTACTTGGCGGAACCGTTAATGAGGTAGCCGAAGTCAGCGTTCCGAGATTTCACCGCCCACTTCGTCAGGGAACACCCATTGACTGACAGTGGCCGACACCGGGTACAAGCCACGGTTGAGGGTCGACGCAGGTCGCGACAGGCACCCGGCCTTGAGGAAGAGAGGCCCCTGTCCCAGAGGGTCAGTCAGCCACCTCGTCTCGGCACTTTCTTGGCATTGTCTCGGCGGGGTTAACGGTCCGATCCGTTCCCATCACTCGGAACCCACAAGAGGAGGCGAAGAGAAAACTCTCATTCTTGAATTTTCCCCGGCGGCTGCAAGACCCCAAGATTTGCGCAGACAAGAAGATCAGCGCGGCGGATCTCATCAAGCGCGTGACCGAGTTCACAGAGTTGGAAGAGCGCGTCCATGGCGGTGAGCTTACGGAGATGGGGGAACGCATCGCCAGCACTCGCTTCTGGGCCAAGATGCGCCCGATCATCGCGGTGAATGAATTTTCGACCGGCGTCGAGTTCTTGGATGGCGTGGCTCAAGCGGTGATCAATGGAGACCTGGAGGAAGCGGCCGACGCTTTTGAGGGCGTGGTTTCGCTCCTCCCCGCACCTTCACGACAGCACGCCACCAGTTTGGCTCCAGAACACCCCATGTTCACGGAGTACATGGACAAGCGCTCGGCATCACCGGACAGGAAGGTCTCAGCGCGGCGCGTCAAACGCCTGAAGTCCTCCGCCTCGCCTCCCCAGACCAGCTCGGGCCCTTCCGCGACTCCAGCGTCTCCGTCAAACAACTTGACGGGCGCTGATCGCGAGTCCGCCGTTCCGGCTTCCGCAGAAGAAGAGTCCAAGTCCTACGTCGACTTCTTTTACTCGCCCAAAGCTCCCCAAGCGTCCGCCACGACTTGGAGCGCCTATACGAATCGGCTCACCGTCGGGGCACGACTCCGGAGATCCAAGCGTACCTATGGTGCGGACAACGCCTCTGGTACGACCCCAAGGAGTTTCCGTTGCTGCACGTCGCGCACTGGCGTTCCTTCATGTCCATCCGCAACATCGCCTGGGAGTGGGGTCTCCACGCTCCTCTCGTGGACAGCAAGGCGCAGACGCATCGCCGGAAGCGTAAAATGTACACTGTTGCCCTGCGGCTGGAGTTCATCAGCCGATGCATTGAGGTCTGGGGCTATTACGGCTTCCTCCACCGGCTCGAATCATGCGGCCACCGCGATCTGATGTGGTGGGGAGGACAGCCGGGCAAGACACGCAACGACAACTCCTACAAAGGACCGCCCATTGAAGACCTCGGAGTACTGTTCCGTCGGGACAAGGATGAGTACCTCCGCAAGATGCGCCGCGCAGTCAAGCCCCACAAGTTGGATCAAGACGGGTTCAAGACCATCCCCGAGCTGCTCGAGTTGACGTCGGCCCTGGACCCGGACCGTCCGAAGGCGGAGAGCAGATTGAGCGACCGAGCCCTCGCAAAAGTGCTGATCGACACCACGCGCCCGCTCCTCACCGCCGACCACTGGGTCGGTAACATGAACCAGGGCGTCTGGGGCGAACTCTGCTCGAACGCTCGGATCAAGGACCTCCACGTCAAGGTTCGGAACGAGACGCCAGAGGAGGCAGCGAAGCAGCTCGACATTCCGCCGTACGCTCCCGGCGAGGTTCCCCACTCGACGTGTGCGTCCTTCCGAGCTGCCGATGGCTCGTACACCGCGCTAGCGCCTCTGAAGCCGGTCCTTCCATGGGACGATGCTCATGGGGTGGTCCGGAAGTTGCAGCGTCCGCCGCCGACCGACGCGGAGGCCGACGAGGAGCTCGAGGAAGAAGTCGAGGAAGACGACGAATGAGGCAGAGAAGACGCCGTCTCGCTCTCCACGACTCCGGCCTCTGTCAGCAAGTTCCAAGCATAAGTTGAGTCGTTCCACGGGCAGTTGTCGTTCCCCCACGCTCCATATCTTTCTTTAATCATCTTTTCCGTTTTCATCTCAAGTCTTCTTCTTTTGTAGAGCGTTCCATACACTCTTCTTTTCCATATGCATCTTGCGTCGGCCTTGGGGCCCCGCAAGTTCAACTCTCATCAATATTCATCGACACAGCACTCCGCTGCGCTGGAACAATCAAGTAGTTCGTCATTCCGTTCCTCGAGTCTCTCCTTGAGACTCGGCTCATCCCCACTGCTTCAATGACATAAGCAGTGTTCCACCCACTCTCTTAGAACAACAGTTCATCCTCGTCAGCCGCCTCGTTGGCCTCCGCCAACCGTACGCTGCGTCTGAGCTCCGGCCAACCGTTCTCTCGACGGTGTTCGTTCTCGAATACTTTGATGAGAACGTCGTAATCGGGTAGGATAAGTCTCGTCGGCCTCCAGCAAGCTTCGTACGACCCAGTCAACACCAAATACTGCTCTTCATGGTCATTGACCCTCTTGGCTAGAACGTCGACTATCGGGCTCCCAACACCCGAGAAAGCGGTTTCTTCTCCTCCTATCGCAAGGCGTTCCACATAAATCGTGGACGGTAGATCTTCTTCAGATAACGGGCCGTCGTCATCAGCATCCGGTTGAGTGTCAATCCCTTCGGGGACCTCATTCGGGAACGGTCGACTCATGCGTCCCCGATATTCTTTGAGTCGGTTAACGTTCACAGTCACGACCCGGTTAGGATGACTACTCGATAAGCGTTCTCGCCAAGACAATCCACGATACGGTAGGGTCCGTGCCAGGCGAAGGCCAGCTTCTTGGTCCGCCGCTCTCCCCGACGAGCACGGAAGTACTGGTACACCCAGACGGCATCCCCTCCTTCGAACTTCACCTCGATCTGGTCAGCTAGTCGTTGTTCATGGCGTCCCTGCGCCTTTAATAGTTGACGTTCAACCATGCGTCTCGAATCCCTTAACGATAGGAACAGTTTGCGTCGGTAGGAGGCAATCTCATCATCACTCTTCCAATCCTTGGTAGTGTTGAGGAAGGCCAGATCCAATGGTAGTACCGGGTTCCTCCCGTAAAGACAGAAGAAGGGAGAGTCCTTGAGAGCCTCGTGGTAGGAGGTTCGGTACGCAAAGAGGACTCGAGGGAGATACAGGTCTCATTCCTCCTGCGTTTCGCTGACGTACATCCGTAGCATTCCCAGTTGAGTACAATTGAAGCTTCGACCAACCCTTGCGTCTGCGGGTGGTAGGCGGCACCGAACAATTTCTCGATTCCAAGAGTCTCGTAAGAAGACTGAGCCAGGGCGGAGATGAAATTCGAGCCGCGGTCACTCAGCAGGCGTTCTGGGACGCCATGTCGGGCTATCACTTCATCCACCATCAGGTTCACGAAGGTGAGCGTGTCCAAGTTGGCCACCGGAAAGGCCTCCACCCAACGGGTGAAGTAGTCGGCGAACACGAGGATGTAATTGTGTCCTCGAGGCGTAGTGACCAGAGGACCTATGGCATCGACTACCAAGAGCGAGAAAGGTCCCGATAGATCTTCGACTGACATAGGTTGCATCAACCCATTCTTCCAGGGTCGGTAACCTTTACCGCTACCACAGACCGAACAGACCCGGACATATTCCGTAGCATCACGCTTTCATCCTAGCCAGTACGCATGTTTGCGCACCTTATCAATGAGCCGACAGTACGTCCGAGTGGCAATAGTGATGTACCGTTTCGATGAAAGGCAGCGGCACGACAGGGACGAGGATCGTTCGGGCCGGGCCGATGTGCGCTTTCAGGTGTACTTTCCTCATCAACGAACCGTTCCTCACGGCGTAGTGTGGGGCCATTTGTAGGATTTTCACCCGAAGCTGGGCGTCCAGCGCCAAAGCCCCTGCGTCCAGGAACGCGATCATCGCTAGCATTCACGGCGTTCGCCTCTGTTCTTCAATGAAGCGTCACATGTTCAGGCCAAATTCGTCGATGGGCGAGGACTCGGCAGGCTCTAGGACTTCTTCGACGAGGTTTGGATTGAGCGTTCCCGGATCAGCGGGGACCGCGGGACCACATGTCTCGTTGACGCGAGAGTAGTCCTCCGTCCCAGCTTCTCCAACAAGAGGGTCGAAGTTGGGTCTTTGCTCCCCGACTTCGATCAAACCCGGAGCTGGAATGACCTCCGTTCCTCGGTTTAGGTCGGCGTCCTCCCTCGGCTCCCCGACTAGGACGCTTCGGTCACCGCCGTCGGCGGGGTAGTTTAATAAGTCCGCCATAGTCAGCGCGCCGACCGTCCTAGGTTCCAGACGAGAGAGACCGTCTGCATGGCCCATGGCTGTACCGGGTTTGTGATGTACCTTGAACCTCAGCTGCGAGAGTTCCATCGCCCAACGAGCCAATTTGGCGTTGCTGGTACGGTTTTCCGCGCTGAATACCCAGGTTAACGCCTTGTGGTCCGTGAAAAAGTCAAATTCTTGCCGGTCCAAGTAGCATCTGAACTTGCGAGTCGCCCATACGATGCCGCAGCATTCGATCTCTGAGGTGCCGTCTCCTTTACGAATCCAATTCTTCTCGGAGCCCACGAGCAGCTTGCTCGCGTAGGCCACCACGCGATCCCGTCCGTCAACCGTCTGCATCAAACAGGCGCCGACGGCGAGTTTGGAAGAGTCCACGTAGAGCTTGAAGCGTCTGGAGAAGTCGTGATATACTAGAATGGGAGGCTCCACAAGCCGGCGCTTTAGTTGTAGGAACGCAGCCTCGCAATCCTCAGTCCGTTGGAATTCAGCACCCTTCATCTTCAGTCTTTCGATCGGGGCCGAGATCCCGGCGTACCCAGGAATGTATCGTCGGAAGTAGCTGGCCAGGCCGAGGAACGCACACACGGTGTGCAGGTCGTGAGGCCTCTGAATATTGATGACAGCCTTGACCTTTTCAGGATTCGGCAGGATTCCAGCAGGAGTGACTACATGGCCGAGGAAAGACACTTGGTCGCGTCCCCAGCGGCATTTCTTCATTTTCAACTTGAAACCAGCGTTTTGGAAGCATTCCAGTACTTGGCGCAGCCTCAGCAGATGCGTAGGAAAGTCCTCGCTGAACACCACACAGTCGTCTAGGTAAACTAAACAGGTGCGCCGTTTCAAGTCGACGAGGACACCTTCCATTAGCCTTTCGAAGGCTGGCACCGCATTGCAGAGTCCGAAAGGCATCACCAGCCACTCGTACAGCCCCTACTTGCGTGTGAAGGCTGTCTTTTCCACGCTGTCTGCAGCCATAGGGACGTTCCAGTATCCCGACGCGATGTCCATGGTAGAGAAGAGCTTGGCGTTCCCCAGCACGTCTAGGATGTCGTCAATCAGGGGCATGGGATAACAGTCCTTCACCGTGACAGCGTTCAAGCGACGATAATCAATACAGAAGCGAATACCGCCATCAGGCTTCCGTATCATGAGCACAGGGCTGGCCCAAGGGCTTGTCGACGGTTGGATGTGCCCCAAGTCTAGGTATTGTTGAATTTCAGCCTCCATCACGTCGCCTTCGGCCTTCGACACGCGGTAGGGTCTCTGCTTTATGGGCAGCTGCGACGCCGTGTCGATCGAGAACTCCAACAGATCCGTCCGGCCCGGAGTCATTGAGGTTTCCACGAACAGACCCTTGACGTCACCGAGCAGTCCGCGCATAAGGCTTTGCTGTTCCTCGTTGAGCTTAAGACCCTTCGAAGTCGACGCACAGTTCTTCTTGAGACGCTTTCTTGAGACTAGGCATGGGCTCCAGCGGCAAGGATGCATCCCTGGCCGTCCGCTTGATGACTGCATCGATTCCAGGGGGTTGGCGTCCTGGTTCCGCCTTTAGCTTACGGCAGGCTGGCATCTCGATTTCTGACGGAAAGGCGGACTCAGGGACGACCGTCACAGCCGCCACCAGAGTTCCTTGGCGTCGCACCACATTCTCAGAAGACGCATTGCAGATTTCGACCAACAGTTTGCCTCCTTGTACAGTGAAAAGGGAGCGGGCCACCTTCATAGTCTCGTCGAGCTCGGGCAGTCCTTCGACTAACACCGTAGTACCCTCAGTAACTTCCCCGAGCACTTCGGTGACGACGATCGCTTGGCCCCTTGGTTGAAGCCGCACGGTAGCACTCATTCTTGAGTCGAGCGTTTCCTCCACTCGAGGCGTCTCCAACGGGAACACTTCTCCCGAGCCTTTCAAGGTCAAAGTGTTGTGGTCCAGATCGATCACGGCTCGGTACGCCTTCAACGTGTCGGTACCCAGGATAGCGTCCACGTGGAGTTGGTTCACTACCACGAACGGTCGAACCATCTCGTGGGTCCCCAGTCTCACAGGTAGGTCTATGACACCCTTGATGCCAACTCGGTGTCCAGTGACGCCATTCAGGCTCCGTTGATAGGGACGCAGAGGATCGTCGTTTCGGCCGATTCGTTTCAGCACCCGCACGTTAAGTAGGCTGGCGATGGTCCCCGGATCGATCAGCATTTCTGCCGGGACGCCGTCCAAGTAGCCACCTCTACCCCGCTCACCGTCCTGACCACCCTCTTGCCTTTCTCGACTAGGAGGTCAGCGTCTTCGGCTTCTCCTTCCGTCCACAAACCTTCTCGTAGCCCGGGCGTCCTCCGTCGCCTTTGAGTCGCTCCCTTGGCGATCACGTAAGCGTTCTGGTCCAGGTTACCCCCTTCCGATTGACTCAGAGGTCCCTCAGGGAACACCTCCGAACGCTCGGCATACAACGACGAACTGTCGAATCGTACTCTCTTGACGGAAGGCTTCACGACATACGCCGGAGATACTCGATCCTTTGGCAAACCCCTTGCCTTGATAGAGGCCCGGACTCCGTCAGCGTTTTCCTTGTAATGTTTTGCCACCAAAGCGTTCAGGCGAGGAACTGTGATCTTGGGCTCCAGACAGACCAATTTCAGGCCCGAGCGAGCTTCGAGGCAGTCGTCTTGTCCGCATGCCGACGTCGGATTTACGCAGTTAGGCGTGTGAGGCGGGGAACAGTCCTCGGCTTCGGCGACGATCAAGGAATAAACCGTACGGCGGACAAGGGCACGGTCCCTAGGAGGCAGACCCAGCAGTCGAAGCCACCTCCGCAGCGTAATCTAGCGAACCTTGGCGGGGCCGTACTAAGTTGACGTAGATGTTCTCGTAGACCACGTTCTCATTCACTTCGAGTGGGGCAACCTTGACCTTGTCCTCGGCCGACAGCAGATTTTCATCGAGGATAATTCTATCTCCTCCGCCGACGTTTCGTCCATCAGACGGCGCGGTCACATTGGGTTCCGCGCGATCGTGTGGCTTGACCTGGAGCGCGACGTCCTTGAAATCACAGTTCGCTCTCCGGGCTTCAGCAGAGGCAGCCAACGTCTTTCGGTGCCACGCCGCCCAATATTCAGGGGTAGATCTCTTCACAGTCTCCAGCGGGAGGTTGAGGAGCGTACTCATTTCTTCGAGCGACAGCTTCTTCAGTCTGTTAGCGTTCTTCTTCATTTGACGCTGTAGCTCGACCTCGTCGAGAGGGTACAGCCTCTCTTCAAGTTCCTTGTCATACTCTTCATCTTCTTTTGACGCTCCTATCGCTAACCCCTTTTCCAATCGGTCCAATTCAATGGGATTGAAGAGCCTCCTGTGTGACGCGGCTTCAGGCTTGTCGACTTCTCCTCCAGGCTCGGGCTCACCGAGTCCCTTCTCGTCGGGCCTTTCGGCTTTCGTTCTCTCGACGACATTCCCGGCAGTCACGCTAGCCACCGAAGCCGTCTCCGTCCCCTTTACTTCTTCGCGCGGGGTCTTTGGCACTTCTGCCGGAGCTCCTTTCCTTAGGCGTTCCTTCCCAAGGGACTCTCCAGGTTCTTGCGTTTCATCTCCGAACCGCTCGTTCTCCATATCGTCACTGTCGGACTTGCCGCAATCGACTGTAGCTTCTCCAGGCACGCTAGCGTTCCTTGTACTTGATCCATCCGAAGAAGACTCGCCGTCCATCGGCAAGAGGTTAGGCTCAACCGTTGAGCCCACCTTTAGACCAAAAGTCTCCTTGACTAGTCCCCCCTCCACGGGAGGTACGATCCAACATCTTCGTGTTGTAGCACTAGGGGCGGTCGCACGCCTTTCGTCACGGTAATCGAACTCACTCGGTTCCTCTAGCACGATTCCTTCACTCGGGACGGGCTTCTCATCAGTACCATCCGCACACTCTCTCGCTCGGCTCATCCGAACGACTTCATCAGTAGTCGCCTCAGCGACTCCTTCTCCCGTCGTCGCCTCCGCGACCACGTCACTTGCCGCCACCGCGACTTCTCCACTCGCCACCACTGCGGCGAGTTCTTCTTCTTCGAGTTCGGACGCTTCCTTAGCGTCTGTCGTCGAAAGCTCCGTACCGGATTTCCCTCTCCTAATGCGTCCTTGGGAGTTACAAGCGTTCCCTCGGGGACAGAACCCATCTGCCCGACGCCTTCGTCCGTCGAACGCTCCTCTTCAAACTCTTCTTCAATCGAAATCACCCAGTCATCCGCTCCCGCAGGGTACGTCATGGTAGTCGCCGCGACATTGTATTCCTCGCGCTTGGCTCCACCCCACCCGGAGAGGGATTCCTCGTAATTCCGTCCATTCTTTGTCGATTCATCACCATATACCATCGTTTCACTCATCCAAGGAGTAGCATTAGCCACCCCATTCAATCCGGAGGCTCCTCCCCACTCACTCGCCGCTGCAGGAGCTGAGAGAGGAGCGTTCTCCACGGTGTCGTCTCTTAGACAAGAGGAAGGAGCGACACACTCAATCCCCTCCTCCTGTCCCCATCAGTTCTGCATCTGAGCTTGCCCTGTACGGGCGTTGCTCTTGCAGTTCCCTGGTCAGCCATTTCCGGCAAGGTGCTTACTCACGACCTCGGCAACAGCAAGAAGACCGTCAGGTCTCGTTTGCTGACCGCTTGCTGTGCCCTGCTGACAGTCGCTCGCGATATGTCGACTTGCGTTTTATCCCACCGACTTCGAACAGCGTGGGACGCCTTTTCTCGAAAGCCGACAAGGTGCTTACTCACGACCGACGCTTGACGGATCCCTCGCGCCTTGAGACGCTCATTTTCCTTGATTACAACAAGCGTTTGTGGGGCGCCATCACTGTATCTGCTGCGTTCAAGAGATCCGAGGCGAGAAAGCGTCAGCGAACCTCGGACGTACTCGCTCTCTAACCTAATATTTCTTGTCCAACAAAAATATTGCCAATTATCTATTGCGTCCTGACGGCCCGTTCAATAAATAAGATCTTGTATTTTTCCGAGGCCTGGCCAGCCGATTACGCGGGACGTGCAAGCCGAGGCCAGGTCAGGTCAAGTGCGGCGCCCGGGCTCTGGCAAAGCGGCATTGGTAGATGGCCGGTTGCATCTCTGCAAGCTCCGAGAGCAGGACCGCCAAGGTGACGGCTCAAAAGGTGAACAATCCCTGGCGCCAGCGCCGCCGGCGAGATTTATGCGCGGTCTGCAGCTCTGCATCCCTGCTCAAAGTGGTGACGATCGAGACAGACGCACGGTTGGAGACGATCTCCCGGGAACAGAAGGAGGTCAACGTGACCAGAGACATCGTCGGCGCCGAAGAGAAGCTCTTCAACGAACAAGCGGCCGAGGCGAATGGCATCAAAGAGACTTGCCAAGCGGAGCTGGCCGAGGCCATTCCGGCGCTAGCGAACGCGGTCAAGGCGCTGCAGACGCTTACAAAGGGAACTGTTCGCCGGACCGGACAGTCAGCGATTCGATGGTCAGGTTTGCCACAGAAGAAGCAACCACGGTTCCCTGAGGACTGGTTCCCGTTCCCGCCGTTAGCGTTCCCCCTTGACGATGGGGCTTGTCACACTCGAACGCAACATGCCCGCGCTCACGGCAGTTGTTGCAGGTCATGTTATTGTAGCTGCACACGTCTCGCCGGCAACCCTTGTAGTGGCAGCGTCCACACACGCTGATGGCCTCCCGAGTGAAATCGTCCGGCCCCATTCGGCGTCCTGTGCCAGTCCTGCCCGGATCGTTCTCGGTGGCGGCACAGATGCTCAGAAGCGGGTCCTCGTACGCTGCATTGACGAAACCCTGTTGACTGTGGGATTGAGGAGACGGAGGCGTCCGAGCAATCTGCTGCTGTTGTTGTACCAACAGATTCTGCGTTTGCTGCATCATGTCCATCATCTGCTGCATCAGGGCGTTCTCCGATGAATGTCCCTTCACGACTTCGTCGGCAAAGTCGGCCTCGTCTTCGACTGGAATGTGCATGTTCTTGTACAGCAAGACCATCACCGCTTGAGGGATCTTCGTAACCATTGTGGTTGTAAGCGCCTTCCATTCACGGTTCCTCAGGCCAGATAGGAAGTACTGGTATCTCATCTGGGGGTCGTAGGACTGAGCAGCATCACACAAGCTCGAGATCTGATCACCCCAGACCTCCGCCGACGTGCCCTTATAACGCTTCGTACTCTTGAGACGCTCGATCATCTGTAGAGGAGTCTGCCAGACGAATTGGTTGTGAAACCTGCGACGAAGCGTCTCGAAATCCGGAATTTGCGAGTACATCCACCAGTTCTCTCCAGTCTTGCCCTTCAAGCACTCGCGGAACGCACTCAGTCTCACGGCGTCAGTCAAGCCAAAGGTAGCCCGCTCGAACGAGTCCCAAAAGGACTGAGCCATTTCAACCGAGGATCCGTCCGAATAGAAGGGTTGGATCATGCGTACTGCGTTCTTGATATTGGATGGCATCCCGAACTGTCCAGGATCGTAGCCTTGTCCGCCCGCAGTCATTCCCTGCGTCGCAGTCGGAGTCACACCACCGGCCATCGTCGGCGTGGACTGCATCGTCCTTAGTTGACCTTCCAGCGCCCGTTGCTGTTGGGCGGCCTGGGCCCAGTCAACCGGCTGGAGGAACAGATTCCCCATGCCAATACTAGGCGTACCCTGGAGGTTGTCCAGCGAGTACCCTCCGTACGCAGCAATCGCCGTTCGAGGCGTCCTTGAACTCGGCGTCGACTGCGAGTAGTAGGCTGGTCCGCCATACCCGTAGCCGATTCCGCCACTCACCATGGGTTGAGTCCCAGGAGCAGGGGCCCCATAGTTGACAGTTCCATATCCTCCAGCACTTGTCCCACCAGCCGGCCAGGAGGCTGTCGAAGTGGGATCCGTATAACCCGGGCCCGGGACCACATTGTATGGGTACTTGCCGGCTTGAGCTCCGATGGTCGGGCCGAAAACGGGAGGCCCCACCTGCTGGTACGCTCCCTGAGCGGTACCCGTCGGAGCGTACGGTTGGTTGGTTGTCGCGGCCACAGACATTGACTACATTCCCCTGTTCATTCCGAGAGGCAACGAGCTTGGTCCGGGAGGCATCGAGCTTGATCCGGGAGGCATCGAGCTCTGGTTCCCTTGGTGGGTCAAACCTGCCACAGTTCCGGGGGCGGTTGCCGAGTTCAGAACGCCCCTCAGCCATCCAGGGGCCGGTATCTGCGGATACCCCCTCATCCCTTGTTGTTGACCGCCTGGAGCCGTCTGAGGGTTCACGCTAGACGACACTCCCATCGCGGCCGGCGGCTGTCTGAACTGTCCCGGCGGAAGACCCCCCTGGGTAGGTGGTTGCGGCCCTGGTCCACCGCCGCCGGTGAGTTCTGAGGAGCCGATAGACGCACGAACCCGACCGAGTGTTGGGCCGACGAGGGCTGGGCCGGTTGTGACGAGGACCCATACGCTCCGAAGCGTACCCTATGGGGCTGAAGGCCGTGTTGGGCGTTCCCGCCTGGTCCGTACGAAGCGTTCTGGTCCCCTCGAGTCTGACCCACGGTTGTTTCCCAGCTCGGCGTAGTCAACGGGGTGACTGTCGCGAACCCCGTCGAGGGCAACTCGGTCCCTCCGGTGTGGTGCCCTTGAAACTTGACCCGAATCTCCTCTTCCGGTCGTGCTCGACATGGCTTGCTGCACACAGCCCCCAATCCAGCGGGAGTCGTCAGGTCCGGACGAGTAGGTCTTGGGGGTGGAACGGTCACTCCACCCTGCGTTCCTCTCGTCGGACTTACCTCTGGGATCATGGGTATTTCATCTTCTCCTTCTTCCAGATCAGTCATGAGCACGTCCGCGACGGCGTCCCCGTAGTCAGCGTCCGGGTCTTCGCCGCTCTCTCTCGACGTCATGACGCCCAGCACTCTTGAGCACTCAGGTCCTTCACTCGGCAATGTTCCCGTCGATGCAGCTCCGATGCCGACTACCTCAGTTGTGCACGCTGCGTCCCGGGATCAGGCTTGACCAGCTGAAGTCCACGCACCTTGATCACACTACGCGATCCCGAACCCAGCAGCTACCCTGCTTCTCCACCGAATGTCGCGCACCCTCCCTAAGTCGTTTAGGTCGGGTAGCCGCGGGTCCGTTGAAGAGGACCGGGCGGTGTGAAGACGGCGGAAGTGGGAGGCTAGAACAAGCAACACTAACTCAAAAGAATAAACTATCGTTAGCGTCCTTGACTAGACTAGCTTAAGGAAGATTTACGACTGAGTTCACAACTTGCACGCTACTCGCGTGTCTTGCCTTCCTGACCACCACTTGACCCTGATCCATATCTTGGCACCCCTTCGCTTACATCGCTAGCACGCATGCTAGGCGGTCTTGTCGTCCGTCCTAGCCAAGACCACGTCCTTGGTTGTCGAACCTGGGCTCATCACACCTCGCGTCAGGGCCACCATCTAGCGTCATCTCGGTAGGCGAGGGTCGGTAGTGCACTAAACGAGGTATTCCACACCATACTGGCTTGATCCGTTCGTCGGCGGGTTCAATTCTTGGGTCGGCACCGGACCGTTGCGGGACAGTAGACTAAGTACAAGCAACACTATATCAAAAAGAATAAACTCTTGTTAGCGTTCTTGACTAAACTAGCTTAAGGACGTTTACGACTGAGCTCACAACTTGCACGCCGTCAGCGCGCCTTGCCCTCCTGGTCACAAATCGATCCTGATCCATGACATGGCACCCCTTCGCTCGCACAGCGAGTGTGACGGGGCACATAGCACCTTGCACAGAGGAAGTGCGGGAAGTATGCAATACTTTCAGTTCACTAGCTCAGGGGACTGTGTCCCGAGTGGGCTCGGGAGGCACGGTGGTGTTCGTCCGTGGGCGACGGGTGCTCTGCATGAGCGCCTGCACGAGGAGCAGCTGGCGGACGACAATGGCTACACCACGTACCAGATACAGAGAGCGGAGATAGCGGCGGCTATAATCGTGCCCAAGCTAATGTACGTGGCGCGGCATGCATGGCCAACGAAGACCATAGCGAAGAAGGCAGACAAAATGATCCGGAATTTTGTGTGGAACGCGCACTTTCACGACACAGAGAGACCACCGGTGGGGTGGGTGCAAGCAGCGCTGGCACAAACCAGCCGCTACAGGGAGGGATCGGGATCCCAAACATCGAAACTGAGCTCATGGCACTGAGCGCAATGACGGTTGGGCAGTGGGCTCTGACAACAAGACCGCAACTGCAGCGACTAGGAGACATACTGCAGACCAGAGATAGAGGACGTCACGAGCACATCATGCCAAACCCACAGGAACCTCTACAGGGATTGAGGGACTCGTTATGGGCAACAGGACGGCCCTGGGTAGAGACACATTTCTACAACCAAAGCGGCCCCCGGCAAGACACGGACAAGGAACATGGGGAGACTCGGAAAGCACTACGCTACAGCAACGGTGTCAGCACCACCTGGACCAGTAAAGGGCTAGCGATCAAATGTGAGGGAACGGCGAGAGCGCTATTGCTCCAGAGGAAACAAGGCAGGAGAGATACATGCGGAAGTTGTGTGACTGATGCGCTGTCAGAGGTGGAGATGACCCAGCTGTGGGTGGGCAATTCGAAGGCGAGACGGGATCGTGGAAGGATTACAGGACCAGTTTCGCGATTGCCGCGAGCACCAGGCTGGGGCAGGTAATGGAGACTCACGCGGAGACTGACCAAGTCATCGTCTTCACCCCAAAGCAGGGATCCCTTCCACTCAGAAGTCGAGATGCACACCAATTTATAGAGATCTGCCTGTGCATCCTCGTCAATTACCCGGAGCTACTTGGCTCCCGGACAGAACCAGAAGTGCTACACAAATTAGACGATCCCCACCATACCTTTGCGGTGGCTCGAGACGGGACGGACATTGAGCACACGTGGGCGTCTACTTCGAAGACGGTGGCCTGGGATCCGGAAAGGCAACCAGTAGAAGAAGCAGTAGCCCGATTCCTGAAGGCGGATCTGTCGACGGTCCGAGTAGCGCCGCATCCTAGGCTAACACGAATGAGGCCGCTGTGGATCGGACATCGGCGATGGGCCCAAACGAGGAAACACTACAAGGCGAGCATGACCGCAGTGCGGAGAAAGAAAGCGGCGGTAGAGCGGAAGAAGATTGCTGCGAGCCTACAACAGCAAAATGAAGAGGTGGCAATGGCGCTAGGGAAACTGAAGTGGAGGAGTATTCACAGAATGGAGGGGGTCACGGCTTACCAAACGCAGAATGTGTACAAGCTCCGGATGAATAGACTCCGCCTCTGGGCGGGAAATGAAAGGGGCCACAGCTGTACAGCCACAACGGAACGGTGCACTTGGTATGGGACTGCCCCGAAGCACAGCGGATGTGGACGGAGCTACTGGCAGACTGGGGCTGGCAACCGATCGACGCCACACGGGCAGGGAACGACAAGGCGGCGGATATATTCAGCTTCTCGCTCACACGAATGCCAGGATGGTTGGCGCAATGGGGGGAACAAGACAACATCAAGGACTGGGGCAGCTTGCATCCCACGGCAGAAGAAATGTGGGCGTTGGGAGTGGCTGTGACGGTAACAGCGCTGTGGAGACGAAACGTGGATCGATTACATAAAGACGGACGCAAACAGAAAACGATGGAGGAGGCGATGGCAGTCAGGAGAGCGGCAGTACGGGAAGCGTACGAGCAAGATCCGGGTGGCGGAAGCAATACTGGAACGATTGAGGACCCTGGCACGACCATACGGAGTGGTGAGAACACACGGGTTGGCTTCTTCGATGGAGGATCGAGGGGCAACCCTGGGCCAGGAGGAAGCGGAAGCGTGATCATCGAGATCGACGCTAGTGGAAGACAAAGTGTGGTATGGGCAGCGGCCACGGCATTAGGAAGAGGAACAACAACCATCAACGTGGCGGAGTTTGTGGGTCTGCACAGGTTTTTGGACCACGCACACCGTCAAGGATGGCGGAATCTCCATGTTGTAGGAGACAGCGCGATGATTTTGCGCATGCTGCAGTGCCGTAAGCCACCGAAGGCACCGCGATTGAAGAACTGGTACCAGATTGGCGGACCTCTGCGCTGTGGCTACGTGGACGCATCACTACAGAAAATACAACAGAATGGCGGATTGGTTTGCGAACCATGCCATGGACAGCAGAACCATGTCTTCGCAGGAGAAGGCGATCTCCACCCACTGTATATAGGGCTCCTGGAGAGAATGGAGGGGGACACGAAGCAATGGCTGGAGCGGACGGAGACGAGCGGAGTATAGTAGAGTATGGGAGATAGAGACAGGAACTCATCGGGATGCCAATGCCGGATGGGAATGGAAATAAGAGTTAATTTCCGCAAGGGAAAAGTAACACAATATACCTCATCAACAAAAACAAATACACCACGTACCAGACGGCCCGGGCCGACCCACAGCTGGTGGGCTGGCCCACTTGACGGGACCAGGCGCTGGGATCGACCTCGCTCGTCGTCAGCCTGCCCCTGTGGCTTACTCCGCGTGGGAGTAGCCGGCGTACTCTTACGCCCCGCAGCCTTACGCTGCTGCGCACCCTTCGCAGGGGCGTGACCACGAACGCCCTTTGGCAGTGACTCGCCCTCGCTTCGAGGAGCTTCAGCCGGTTGGCGAGCATCCGCCTCTGTCCGAGGGGGCTCAGCCTGGAAGTCCTGGTACGGCTTCAGGCGCCCCACGTAGAACGTCGGGTGTGTCGTCATAGACTAATGGTATAGGCATTGTCATGCCTTGCCAAGACCGCGGACGGTCTGTTTAATATAATAAGTTCTGGTTGTATCGTGTCGCTTACTCCGTAGAATTGGACTCTAATACCCATCCCCGACCAGTGTTTCAACCTGGCTGAGTCCCGCACCTCATGCTCCACTAGAGCCGTCTGAATCGTGCTCCCTCTTGTGTTCATGTTACCGTAGCCTGACGCCCTGCTATAGCCATCTACGAACATCGCCCTTAATTTTTTCTTGTACTCCGCTCCTGATGGGATCGGCCTCTGGCACCTCCGCCATTGCCACCATATAGCTCCTCCTTGAATCCATCGCCACGTTGGCCAACCAATCCGCTGTCTTATTATGCGCGCGGTAATGATGGGTCCATGAGGCTACCCTGGCCAGACGTCTGCATAATCTGTACCAATGTTGCATTTTGCGCTGCCTCAACGCTCTTCGTGCTTTCATCATCGCA
>KV736816.1:665-11601 GCA_000500225.2 Phytophthora pinifolia | reverse complement strand
TGGACCCTCGTTGTTGAGCTCCATGGAGAAGAGATCCGGCAGCTGCAGCTTTCGCGTGGTCTCTCCACGAGCCATCAGTGCGTGTCCGAAAAGCAAGCCGACGCGATCGCGCAACGCACGCTCGCTGCCAAGATTCATGAAGTAGTCGGCGACTCCTCGCAGCTGTGCGAGCGTATAAGTGTCCTGGACAGTTCCTTTGCCGCGGTCTGTGTACTCTTCGCGCTTGCGCATCGAGCGCGCCCGCTTGTGCGTCTTCAGGTACTCCGACAGCGCCTTCCCTCGAGGGTGGGGAAGCGGCCCGACGCCAAGAGACTGCTGCGTGCTGTAAAGATCCACCAGCGCCTTCACGTATCCTTTGAGGCCTTCGGCGGACAGGGGAACGGCAACGCCGTCTTTCGTGCACCTGGCGCCTCGGGGACTCACGACTTCTCTGAGGAAGAGCAGTATCTTCCCCTCGGTGACGACGCTGCCGTCGACAAAGGCGCGCTGGCTGCACGATCGCGTCCACTCCTCCTGCTTCGGATCGTAGCTCCTTCTAGTGTTGCGCGCATGGTGCTTGAGACTGTCCGCCACCACCTGCTGAATGGCGCTTTGAACGGCGGCGTTGTTCGCGATTGTCCTGGTCGCTGCGTCGGCCATGTTTGTTTGTGAAATCCAGAATGAGTGGCGAGACATGCGCCACTGAATTCTTCGGCCTTCTTTCTACTGCAACCCTACCCACATTGTGAAACAGTGTTTTTCGATGTTCATCGGTACTCCATAGTTTGTGATATAGTGTTATTCATTTTTGTACCCACCTGGGTGGCGTTAAATCGGGRGAATAGCCCTAACCGCAACAGACACAGCATGTATCTTCCAAAAAGCATACAAAATACAGCATGTATCCGTGGTGATTTTTGTGACCCTCCGTGACCGGTGTCACGACTTGACACTCGACACAGTTGAGTATCTTCTCGCTAGCTACTTACCGCAAACATTTGAAGAGTTTACCCCTGAAATGAACTGCGATATTGAGCGTGATTTCGGGGTACAGCGGCTAACGATGAAAGCAATCCAAGCCCTTTCAGCTGCTCAGGAGGATTCACAAGGCGTTGTCTCCGACAGTGAAGTGCTACGAGCGGTAGATGAGACTGTTACCATCAGTCTGTAGACAGCGAATAAATCGACTTCAAGGTGTCGTACTGTTTTTGTAGTGCTGTCCATATTGATACATCTACAAGGCAAGGACAAATGTATCATTTCGTCCCCATCATACATTTTTTCAGGGCGTTGTATACAAATTCATGCGCCCTTGACGGTACTACCGAAGGCTATTAAAACCCAAAGGAATACCAATCACCATTTGTACCTACAGGTAGTCGTATATCAAATTCTAATTGATCATAAATTCGTGCCTCGCCTACGGCTCGAGATGGCCGGGGTAAGCCGGCTTGGATGACACTGGAACCATGGCCTTACAGCCACTTTATGAAGAGCAGCACAATAAGTCGTGGAGGGACATCAGTGCAGCCTGCCATAAGATTCTCCACGGAGATACAAGACGTGTCAAAGCCGGATGCCGCAGAGCTCGCGGCTCCTTTTGTCGACGCCTGCATAGACGTCCTTGATATCACCACCAGCGTCGCGCCTCCATCGGCATGTCAGGGCGGCTCTCATATTACTCAGTAAGTACTCACTATTTACGACTCAGATCAGATCATCCTGTGCGGCACCACCTTCCTCACCACTCTCCCTATTTTTGTCTGCTCGCAGAAACCTTGAGCGTCACGTCGTGATCACCTACATGGCTGTCAGTAGCGTCGCGCTTGCACGACCACCTCGACACACTTGCGCTATCTCTGCAGAAGCTTGGGACATACTTTTCGATGCCAGCACCGGGTTGAGTGCTGTTGAATGAATTGAGAGCTGCAGTGCAGAGCTCTTTTATTATGTGGTGTGTATTATACACATCGATGTGGTGTGCATTACCACAGAAACACATGTATACTACCGATTTCGACAATTGAAATCGGGATTACGCAATCAAAAACGTCCACGTCCACCTAACGTCCATCTACATCGATTATCACACGTGTATACGATAATACCGCAAAAGTCTGATAAATGTGGCGCTCTGAAAGATTTAGCAGTGGTGAGTTTGCCTGTATTATGAACTGTCCAATCGGAGGGCACTTCAGTTTCAATTGACCGTGTTTTGAAATTATGTGGCAAACACAATTTATGTACTTACACAACTACTTCTGTGGCGGATACCACCTCGATCGGGCAAGGCATTGGTAGCGGTCCGAAAGGGCCTTAAAGAACGAGGCTTGGATAGTCTCAGTCCGGATACTTTGAAGAGCGTGCATGGAGCGCTGGAACATATCGTAGCGGCGCTCCCAAGCTTTACGTGGCGGTGGGCGGTGCGTGTATAGCGTTGTATACCGAGCTTGCAGACTACTCTTAAAAGGAGCCATAACTTCTACGTCAAGCGGTTGAGCCACAGATGTGCAGCCAGCAGGGACATACACCGTGAAGGTGCCCGTCTCAGCAAGCCGTTTGCGTACAGCGCCACACTTGTTAACTTTGAGGCAGTCCAGGATGAGCACACAAGGCTCACTCACTTCGTACTGCCACACCTTGTCTATCCACTCTAACGTAACGCGCTCATCAAACCTCGCTTTCGTCTGCACTGAAAACGTGGCGACCCCGGGCTCGCAGTACGTTTGAACCTCGTCGTACACGCCGTTGTCGGGCTCGCCCGCAAAGCATGAGGCCGTCTGCACACACGAGCGAAGCGGCTGTGCATCGATAGGCACCCTTCCTGCCACCATGAGCAGGAACGCGGGTCACTCCGACGAAGTCCACCGTCGTCTTGGTGCCGACGTCACAGTAAACAGCTGTTTGGTCCATATTGTACTTCACATATGGCGGCGGAGTTGCCATCGCGGCATCCACGAAGTGATCAATCAGCAACCTGGTCACCTTGAGTGCAAACGCATCCCGCAGCGCCAGCAACTCCGTGTGCTTCTGTCGCCCCGAGTGCGATGTGCGCCTGATGGTAAGCCTGTTCCGTCGCATGAACTTGCTGCACCACGACTTCCTCGCGGTAGCAGATTTATTGTCGATGAAGCCCGGCAAAAGCACCATACAATGGGCAATAATGCAGTCCATAGACATAGGCCGCTCCTCACGCCGCTCGTCCTTGATCCACCCGCATAGCTCGTCCTCTATGCTCGCTGACGGCGAGACGCTTCCACTACCACCGAAAGTTAACTTCTTGGCACGCTTCTTGTTCTTGACAGCCATTTGCATCGCGTCGTACTGGTGCTCCCTGTACTGAAGCGTAGAGCGCGAAAAGTCGCGACCCTTGCAGAACCTCACTCTGGTCTCAGCTGACGAGATGTATTCCTCCACTGTCTTCATCTTGAACTCAATAGTATGGGCGAGTTTAGTGCGGTGCGGGGGCATTTTGCCAATGACCCCAACGCTTTCACCAACTTAGTTTTACTACCGTAAACATGCTGGTATCCAACCACCTTCAAACGCGATTCTGATTGGCCAATTAGCGACAACCTCCGATTTCTCAAAGACGAGAAAACGTTAAGTTCACATGTACCCGCCTGAAGATCACCGCAAAACCCAGCACACGATGCAAGGCCAGGTCAATCGGGGATGCCCCGCTCGCTGCACGGTGCGCACAGCCAGGCATGGGAGATGCGACACCGCAGGATCATCATACACCGAGCTGCAGAGTTGGGCGGTGTGAACCACTCGCATTCGCGTCGTGTGCACACTCTAGAGGCGAACTCCAGAATCTTCCTGCCAGCGGCGGTGACCAGCAAGCCGCGCCGCGGGGCCCAGCAGACACACAAGGAACATGGCGGGCCTCAGTGCTTCAGAGCTGGCCCCGGAGTCGCTAAAGACAGGGGAGCAGATCGAGCATTACTGCCGCGCGTTCGTGTGCAGCGATCCGAGAGGATATCGCCGCGCAGTCATCACGCGCGTCGACGACGGCGTAGACGTCGAGTTCCCGGTAGCGGTCGACACCAGGGACATGATCCCTACCGACATGATGGTGAAGCGCGTGGCAGACAGCTCCGGGAACCCAGCCCAAGGGGGCAAGGCTTTGTGGTGCAAGCTGCGCACTTTTCAGTTTGTGCCTGGTTCGTTCGCGGTGAAGTCGCGCGCTGGCGCACTCAAGGAAGCGCTGGAGGGTGCAGTACGTGCCACATTTGCAGCAGTCAATGAAGGTGTACACCATGTGATCGACGACATAGTCCCGGAAACCCCGCATAGCACGGAAAGCAGCTCGGACGAGCCCGACTCTGACTTGGAGGACTGCCAGTCGACCAGCACCCCCAATATCCCTTCGACAAACAAACCAAGCAGTGCAGGAGGGTCTCCCATGTTGACGGGGACCCGAGTCAACGAGGACAGCTACACTAACTCGTCGCTGCGCCAGATAATTGATCTCGTGTCGTCCGGGGACGACAGCGACAAATCGGCGGGGGCAGAAACTGCTGCTCACAGTTCCCTCAGCGATATGGAGGCAGCGGCATATGTGCGCTCGATCCCCAACCGACACGCGCGTGCCAATATCCGGCACCAGCCTAAACAGAGGCGTGCCCAGTGGCACGTGCCCAGATCTCGGAAGCGCAGATACCTGGCGAAGTGTGCGGTGACGAGGAGTGGCGTGGAGATTTACCACGCCAAGACATTCAAGGCTGTGAAGTTTCACGAGCTGCAGAGCAGCCCGGAAGTGAAGGAGCAGTTGGAGAGTCTTCACACCCGACGGACCTCATATTCAGACCCCGCGGCTACGGCTGGCCAAATCCAGTGCCGGACGGTGGCGTGGCCTGCCAACGTCCAGAAGATCTCGTCGTGCAAGCGCAATGACGTGAAGTTCCCGGACATTGGCAGCGTCGACAGCTGCAACTGCTTTGGGGACTGCTTTTGGGATACATGCTCGAACGTGGCGTCGGCATCGTTCTGCACGCCCAAGTATTGCAAGCTTGGCGCGGTCTGCAGCAACGCTCCGCGGACGCTGGACACGCTCAAGCTGTTCGAGACAGGACGCGTGGGACTTGGTGTCTACACTACAACTGCGCTGGACATCGGGGACGTGCTGGGCGAATACTGCGGGGAGTTGACGGAGTTCCCCGCAGTGGTGGAATGGCAACCGCCGCTCGCTGTGAAGCAGAACAGCGGGTACACACTCTTGTACAACGCGAAGTCCATCAAGAAGAACTTCGTGTACGTCGACGCCCTTCGCTGCGGCTCCATTACCCGCTTTATGTCCCATTCATGCGAGCCGAACGCCGCATTCATCGAACAGTAGACACGGTCGCGCGTCCGCGAGCTCGTCAAGATGATCAAGAACGTCTCAGCTGGGGCCCAGATCACCGTTCACTACGGTAATGAACGATGGTTCAAGTGCGCCTGCGACCGATGCTGGATGGGCCCCAGGGTGGAGAAAGTTACCGCTGATGAGGCGTAAGTTGAAGATGTTGGATTTACCCACATGGTGGAGACAGTGCAAGGTGGTAGCTACGTTAACGTGGAAACGGAGTGTTTTCTGTCGGAGTATTGTGCGCGTCGGTGCTGATCGTATAGAAGCAGATCATGATCGAGTTCCGCTATTCTTTTACTCACTGATGCCGTCGGGTTGCTGGTACAACTTACGGGTTGTACAAGTCCTCGAACTTTTTCACTCCGCAGTCACTGCTGCAAACACTCCTTCCCACCATTTGCATCCACAGTTGCTGCGTCAATCCAGCGACAATGCTGGGCCGATGGCCCGCGGCCTTCCTCCTAGAGTCGTGCTCCCGTCGTCGCCATGCTTGTCTCCAATGCGGTGGCTCACGAGGATACGGCGACCAGCTCCATCCATGCGATCAGTTGCCCTCAGGGCGTAGACGAGATGCACGCAAGTACCAAACTTGAAGCAGTAGTTGCAGGGGCACAACTTCTGTCTCAACTTCACTGGCCACCCATACGGAGGCTCATCTTGCATCTCCATTCTCGCGTAGTCGAGGCCCATGCGCGCTGAAACTGCGATTGCCTCCTCTGTCGACCTCGTCGCGCCTTCCACAACAATCCGCTTTGCAGGAAAACCGAAGACATGCATGACGGCCTTGTCGCCCGCAATCCTATCCGCTTCGACGGATCTGATCAGCAGCTTTTCGCGCACGAGCTCCGCGACCCGACGGGTCAAAGTTGGAGCGGCTTCGGGCTCCATGCGAAAGGGACGCTGTCTGCATGATTCGTGCATGCAGCAGTCACGAAGCTCCTTGAGTAGAGTCCCCATTTTCAAACGCCGACGCAGCGTATAATCCCGTTTGAGCACCTTATTAAACTGCTCGCCGGGATTGTTAGTAGTAGCAAAGCCACTAGGCGTTGAAAAGCATTGCCATAGAGAGAAGTGTCCACGCAGCCACTGCTCCTCAAGATAGATGCATAAATCCACGAGCTCCGGGTACCTCTTCCAGTTAGCTAAAAGCTGGTCCCGCAGGCAGGAATAAGCGATCTGGTCCCGCGCGAAGTGCAAGTCGTACAGCCCACTGACTATTGCACACGCAACATGCGAGGGGAATCCTTTTAAACGCTTTCCCACGTTGGTCATGACGTGGAAGAAGCACATGAGGTACTCCATGCTGGGGTTGTTCTGGAACACTGAGAACACAGCATTCATCTGGCCTTGCTCAGCGTCTCCCATAAAGAATCGAGGCAGGAGCCTCATCTGGGTGATCCAGGAGTACACACGGCTGAGAGCTGCAAGACAGCTTTCATAGATGTGCTGCAGCCTCTGCGACACAATGAATAGCGCTACCAGATGAAAACTCCGCGCTCGGTCCGATATTCCAATGACGATCACTGGATACTCGGACGTGTTGAGTTTGAGCGTGGCGTCCATATGCATGACGTAGCGCTCGGGGAGCAACGTCAGCCTTCGCACCAGCGCCTTCGTAGTTAGTCCAACCACAAACGGCTCATCGTCGGACCCGTCGCCGACGACGGGTTTGCCCTTCTCGTCCACGTCCCACGCAAACGTAAACATGTCGTGCTCGCCCTCACTCCCAGTGTATGCCCGGCTGTGTATCCATTCGGTTAGGTCGTCCAGCCGGTCGTGGTTGTCCAGCTCCGTCCTGGAGTAGTAATTGCAGAAGTTCTGCACCTTGTCCAGACGAGGGAGGTCGCTCGCAGGAAGCTGGAACTTCCGAGCCATGGCAAGCTGGATGCGCAGAGGCCGCAGTCGCTGCTGGGTCAACTCTCGATAGAAGTCCTTCTGCGTGCCGGTCAGTCTAGCACGCTTGGGGGAGGAGGCGGTGAAGTGGTCGCCCAATTCGTATATAGAGGAGTCGCCACTGTCTATACATACGAGGACTTTGCCCCGCCACGAGCAGGTGACCCCGCTGCACGTCGCCGACTCGCACTTCAGCAACTTGTACCTCATGCCGTGGTGCGAGCCGGCGCCACAAGCCGTACACGGCATCGCGTTGTTCTTCCCTATGCTATGTCGCTTCATGTTGCTCAGCAGCTCGTCGGCTTCATCGGTGCTGAGCTCGCTGCCCAGCTCTCGCCAGGGCAGCTTCCGTGGCATCACTCCTCGCTTGGTTTCTCGGAATATGGGGGATCTAACTGGGCTCAGCCTCATTGGCTACAAGTCAAACTGGCTGCGCACTAACTGATTGGCTATAAGTTAAGCCGCCCATACGGCTCGTTCTCCGCGCAGGCGGTGCCTTATATGCACGAAACCTGTGCTTTCCATGCATCGTGTGGTGGTACATGACTATAGTGTGCTGGGGAGCATCTTCGTGCGTGAATCCACGATCTTGTGGGCTGATCAGGGTCTACTGGTGCCGAGTAGTGCTGTGAACGTCCCGCTGAACGGTCACTCTACGTCACGGACGTTCGTGGGGGGTTGAGCTCAGCGGAAATCTCTCTGAACCCCCGCGAATCCCCAGACTGAAAGTTAGTATGGCACCATATTGTGTGGTGGACACCAAACAGTAATTGCCTGGTCGTCGACGCCACCTTCAGCATGCATCGGGCATCAAGAGAATTCACGATCACGCGGATATGGAGGACGGCGTGTTGCACAGTGGCATGGAGATTAATACCAGGAAGGTCAACAAGCGCTTGATCTCTAGCTGGTGCGGGAAGCATCGCGCAGGGCGGCAGCTCACATAATTCACCATCAAGGCGACGTTCTCGCATGTGGTGGAGCCGGGTGATGAGCGCTCAATTTCATGGTCACAGTCATGAGCTGTGCAGCTTGCCCAAGGTGCAGGTGTGAACCTGGCGCTCAAACTACAAGAGTCTGACCACTGGGACCCGCGCGACGTGCTCCAGTGCATCAACGCGCTGGGCTACTCGGCCGAGGTGGCGCTCGCGAGCACAGACCAGGACGCGCTCAGCGAGTCGGATGTGGATAAATGGCGGTGCCAGATATCACGGCCATGCACTTCTCGCTGAAGGTCATGCTCATCCACACGGTGTTCATGTAGATGGTGCACATGACCCTGGTGCTCAACGCCGCGACGTTCAAGCTCTGCTACTGTTCCTGCTGGCAACGCTCATGAAGATCGGCCTGGGCTAGCTGTTCTACATGGTGGCCTGGGAGAGTTTGCAGCACGTGATCTTTGCCAACACCACCATGTCGTACACGTACATCTTGGTGTCGATGATCGGGTCGACGCTGCACGAGAACTTCCAGGACCACTACTTCTTCAAGTCGCAGGCCATGCTGCTGACGTTCGTGACGCTGCACGAGAACTTCCAGGGCCAACTTGCGCAGGCTAGCCAGGAAGTGGTTGGGCACAGTCGCGACGAGTGTTCCGTCGGAGCGTGCATTTTCGACGAGGGGGAACATTTTGACTGTCAAGCGGAGCTCTTTGAAGCCCGACTTGGTTCGCGACCTCGTTTTCCTGGCGGAGAACAGTAAGGCAATGAGCGCTCAAACGTGCGACGAGTATTAGTCTGCGTGTTTGAGGCATTTGTATTTTCGTTACGTTCAATACGGGTTTTGTTTGACGAGAAGCCTTTCACCACACCTTTGCAGCATACTTGCAATATAGCTCCGCTATATCGCTACGGAATCCTGCCAGCGGCGACTCGCCCCTGAGCCACCCCTCCTCCATCACCAGGCAGAATCCGCAGGAGACAGGAGATCGTCGCGTTACACCGGAACTCGCAATCTCCTTGATCAGAAGCGCGTTGCTGCAATGAGGCTGGCTCCGACAAAGCACTAGCTTTCGTGCCCTTGGCCATCATCTCCATCTACCTGCCCAGTGCCACGAACATCAGCAGCATGGCCTGCGACTTGAAGAAGTAGTGGGATAATTTCTCCCGTTCACTTCCCACCACGCGAAGGGGTTAATGTCGTTCTTCACACTTGCGATAGCTTCCAACTAACGCGAGAACTCCTTCTTGCACTCTGTTTCCAAGTCCGTGGCTTCGCGACGAACGACGTCAGGGCCGAACATGTGATGGTGCAAGAAACTCCTGTGCTGTTCATCGGAAGCTTGAATAGGCGTTTGGCTGCGACTTTCAACACCTTGGGCAGGCATGCACGTCTGAGCTAGTTCCATCGTTGCCTGTACCAGACCATCGCTCGCACTAGGTGTGTCGGCCGAACTAAGGTGCGACATCCACTTACCAACCCGTGGATCGAGATATGCAACCCATCGAAGCTCACTCTTCTCCACCTCGTTGAATCGTTTCTCGTACAGCTTCAGCATAACTTGACGGCACTCATTCATCATCAGAACGGTTTGAGCCACGTATGGTTCCTCGCCAGACTCAGCTGCATGGGCAACAAAGAGATCCTTTCGTTCCAGGTGCTTGCGGATCCCGGATAGCGCTGGAAGAATGAGAGGCATTGTAGGGTAAGTCTGACCACCCAGTGTTTCTGAAGCAATGGCGAATGGGCCCAGTAGTTTCTGCAGACACTTGATGGTGAGCCATTCGTCTGGCTTTGGTCGCTGCAACTTCTTGCTGACGTCCTTGAACTCTTTTTGACCTTCCGGCTTCTTTAGGTGAGCGAAAAACTTTACAAGAGCAGCTTCCAACTCAATCATCCTCTGCAGAATCTGCCAGCAACGAGTAGCGCAGTCCACAATTGGCTTCTTAACCTCGTGCGCTTTGACATTTAGTTGCTCTCTCTGAAGTGCACCCAACCGATTGCTCCCCTTTGCAGACTTCCGAAAGTACACTGAAAGTGAGCGAAAACGCTGCACAACGCTCCGCACGGATTCCATCTCGTTGCGCCGCAGAGCCGCGATTGTCTCGTCAAGGTACGCTTCCATGTCATCTATTGCAATCTCACGAAAGCCCTCAATTTGGTTCCTGTCCTCCTGCGATAGAGAAACTTCTTCTTCGTGCTCCGCAACAGCACTGCAGCCTTCAGCAGGAACAGCTGCAGCCCAAGATGGATCGACAGAGGAGTCATCCCTCTTCTTCTTCTTGAGCATCGCCCCACCAACAATCAAATGCAGACAGTGGGCAATGCAAGCCATGTGCTTGACGCCCAGCAGGTCTCCTGCAGCAACCATGTTTGAGCCCCTATCTCTCAAAACATGACACAATTGTTCTTGGGAAGCAACCAATCATCTAGAATCGCCTCAATCGCAACCGCGATCACGTGGCCTTCATGAATACCAGGAAGCTCGCGCACTTCCAAGGTCCAGCTCTGGGGTCGAAAGTCGCCATCCACGTAATGAGTCGTCACAGAAATATAGCTGATTGCGTTCCTTGCCGTCCATATATCGCTCGTCAATGAGTAGAATAAACAGCCTATATCAATCGCATTACGAACACGTCGGCGATAAATCACGGCAAGTCGCACGATCTCTTGCCTTATCTTGGTCCGCTCGGGCAAATTCACCTTGATCCCGCAAATATCCTCCGTAATGTACCGGATGACACGCACGAACCCTTCATCTTCTACGATAAC
>KV736812.1:615-44781 GCA_000500225.2 Phytophthora pinifolia | reverse complement strand
GTTTTTCGTAACATCGCGATCGTCCATAATCTGAGCAGTTACGGTACACTCAAATTTGTCTCTTGAAGTCCAGCCGCCAGACGACGTTGCGACCGAATGAACACGGGCGATGGTATCCACGCGCGCGCAGCCTCTTTACGTCTGGAGGCGACGCGGCGCTGGCTGGTGAAGGACGAGCTGGTGTTCCTGCTGCTGCACTACGAGCTCGTGGGTGTTCCGGTGCTGCGCTCGCTGCAGCTGCGGCCGCCGAGTAGGTCAATTGACGCGACTTTTAGCGGGCTGAACGCACTCTGACGACGCTGTTTGCTGCTTATTGTGTATGTAGGTGGTACTCTGCTGTTCTACAACACACAAGAGGTCTCGGACTACAAGAAGGACGGATGGCATTGGCAGAAGCGCAAGGACAAGAGCGGACGGGTGCAAGAAAGGATAGCCATGATATGCCATGGGCAAATGCAGCGAAAACTGACTGCAGTTATTTCATTTACTATGTGACAGGTTCGAGAGGACCGAGCAAAGCTTGTGATCAACCGAGAGGTGATCATCCTCGGCACTTACGTGCACTCCGCCGAGACGTCGGTACGCTGTTCTTTATCTGTCTGTGTTTCTTGCTGTTGCTAAGCTAGGATTTTGGGTCGTGGCTGCAGACGTTCCATCGAAGAATTTACTCTGTGCGGGACTCCAAGGAGAACATCGTGCTCGTCCACTACTTTGACGAGATCAACAAGGATGCTGCAGGACGTCAATCGTCTTCCAACGTTAACTATAACGCCAGCAAAGGCGTTAAACACTCGTTGCCTGCGGTCAACGCTACAATACAGTCGTTCCGGCAACCAAGCCCTCTCAAGCCGCAGTCATCAGAAGAAACAGTGGAATCCATCATGAAAAGTAGGCTGGTGGTCTGCATCTTACCGAAGCCTTACAGGTGGACTGACCCTTCATCCCGATTGCTTTCTGTTTTCCTGCATGCAGACTGTTTCGATATGGACTTTGAGCCCCAGACAGCGTCATATCCGGCTTCGTCCATTCACATTTCCGATGCGGACTTGCTGCTGCTAAAGGACAGTCCAATGGACGGGATTACTACGGAATTTGGCGCCGACGATTTCTTTGAGGATCTGGCATCAGCATCGTCCCCAGCAAAGAGCATGTGCGGTCTGGGAGGCCAGCAGACGTTTGAGCTGGCTGAAATTTCCGATTTCTCGCCCGACTGGGACTTTGGAGACGGTGGGGCCAAGATTCTACTGTGTCTGGCAGCAAAACTACCGGAGAAACTCGTTCAAGACCCCATGAACCTGTTTGTGCAGTTTGGTACCAAGCGAGCTCGCGCAGAGAAAGTATCGGACACAGTTCTACGCTGCACAGGTTTGCCTATTTACATTCATATCGTGTGTATTCGTGCTTTAATGCGTTGTGTTGTTTGTTGCAGCTCCAAGATCACGAGAGCTGGGCACCGTCGACATTTGCGTGTGCCACCGGAGTGGGTCGCCGCAACAAAACAGCATTCAGCTATCACACAAGAAGCAGTTTACCTATCGAAGCCACTGCCAAGTATCCCCCTCGCTCGTGGGCGAGATTGCACAGGAAAGACGTGCTTCCGGATCGACTTGTATCGATCCATTCAAGCTCTCAGCGCCAAGCCCTGCGCACAATATCTTCGGCACTGGCAAGCGCGGTCGATCGCCGACTGTTCTGTCCCGTGTCGTTGCTGACAAGAAACGAGCAAACGGCAGTTTTTCTGGATCCAACAGGAACTTGTCGACGTACGTCGAGTCCGACTGTAAGCCATCGATCCTTCTCGTCGACGCTTACAGAGATGTTACCGGGTGCTCACGCCTTGCCATTGTGTTTCTATTTGATGTAGTGGATGAGCGGCAGTGCAAGATTCGAGTGGTGGAGCGGCTGTCCGAGTTTCACCAGGCAATACGCACAAAGACAGCAGCACCACCAGACAAGAATGCCGCCTCTTGTGCATTAACTGCAAGCAGTGGTGGGGAGGGGCCCGTGTTGTCCGAAGCAGAACACAGGTCGCTGCTAGCAACTATGCTGCCTCCTCCGGATTCCCCCAAGAAGCAAGTGCTGCAGGCCACAGAGCAAGCTCAACCAAATGAGTTCGCAGAACCCTCAGCCCCTGGCGAAATAGCGACTGCGTTGGATGACTGCTCTATTGAGGCACTGAGTGACAACGACTTGGAGCAGCTCTCTGAAAAGCTACTCGAGCGGGTTGTGCGTCAGCTTGTCACCGTCGCCCATACGAGTGAAGAGCTATTGGAGGAACTCAACTCGTTGGACGAGGCTGGCTTGAGTCTACTGCACTACGTGAGTTTCTACAACTACTCCCAACTAGTGCCGGTGCTGCTAGCCCACGGTGCCCACATCAACCAGCAGAGCACACAAGGCCAGACAGCGCTCCATCTAGCAGCAGGCTGTGGTCACGAGGAAGTGGTGGACGTGCTTTTGCAGTCTGGCGCGGATCTCCAAGTGCGCGACTTCGACGGGCTAACTGCTGCTCATCGGGCTGAAAGATCTGGCCACACAACCGTTGCCGCAAACTTGCGCCACCACATGGGGGGCGATCTCTCGAGTGACTTTGGCGCCGTTGATGAAAGCTATGGGTGGGGAGGTTCTGCAATGGAGATCGAGGACGAGATCGACGAGGCCCCGACACCTTACATGGATGCTGGAGATATGGGCCTTCTTGAAGGGAATAACCACGCCGTGTTTCATTCACGCCCGCTCTCGAGCAGCTGCGAGAGTCCACGTGAGGCAGCGAAGGCGACCTCTTACGTACGCGGTCGATGTGTGCGTGTTGGTATCGGGCTGTCAAACTCACTGGAATGTTATTGTGGGGTTATCGTGCAGGTCGGAGCGAATCAAGAGCACAACCGGAAGCTTCTGCTTGGTGCCTTTTCGACCATGAGCTTGCACGATAAGTGCGCGCTTTCGTTGAGTATCTCTCGAGACTCGGCTGGTCACACTGCCCGGCGTCGTGAAAGCAGCGTTGGCGACGACATTCTGGCATCCCCCAGTTGCAGTAGCACGGGGACGTCGGCGGGCTTTGGCTCATCTCCAGCTAGTCTGGGTGGGGTGGACGGGAGCGTGGCTGGCGGTCGACTGGTGCTGTCCGCAGCCGAGAACGACTCGGACGTCCAGAGCGTCATTGCCGAGGACGAAGAAGGGCTCAACAAACTCCAAGCAGCCATGGAGCTCATGGGCCCGGAAGAGAAACAGTCGCTGGAAGACGAGGTCAAGGTGCTGCAGCACGGCATCCGCGCGTGGCTGCTCAAGCGGAACTGCAAGAACATGCGTGAAACGACCAAGCAGCTTCGTGAAGCGACGCTGAGTCTTGAAGACCAGCAATCGGCAGAGCACCACTCCATGCTGCTGTCGGAGCGGGAGCGTGCCGCCGTGACGGTTCAAGCTGCGACGCGCAGTATGCTGGCTCGGCGCAGTTTCCTGCAGACCAAGCACGTCGCGATCAAGTTCCAAGCCGCCACGCGCGGAGTGCTGTGCCGCAAGAACTTCGCGCGCATGAAGGCCCACGCCTTGGCGTCGCTGGTGATTCAGCGCAACGTCCGCGAGTGGTGGAACAAGCAGCCAGCGGCCACACGACCAGGAACCCTCGACAACGATCCAGACATCCGAGACGCACTAGCAGACACAGAAGAAGAGAAGGAGCTCGTTCCGTCAGACGCGTTCGAGCAAGCGTTGCTTGAGGTACAACGCCACGCCCCCAGCATGTAAAGAGCAGCAAAGCGGTCCGACAGTATAGCATAGCCCCAACACCAACGTCTCCACGCTCCATCTCGTTCTATTTGCCGTTTCCTGTGCATCTGGACGGCTGCAATCTGCCACCTAGCACCTTCCTCAGTCCATGGCCTCGTCGCCCTCGTCCGTGTATCGTCGGAAACCCGGGATCGGCGGCGTCCAAGTGGCAAAGCCGCGCTCCTCCGGCACGGGGGACATGTCGATCTCCATGGCCTCAGCCTGGAGATCCGCAGGAAGCGCGTTGATGGCGTCCCACTTGAGGTTGATCTTGGTCTGCAAGTCGCGCATGAGGTGGTTGTGCTCAATGGACGTCATGGCGTTGTAGCGGCGGCCGATCTCCATGTGGCGCTGCTTCTCTTCCTCTGTCCACTCCTCGCTGTCATCAGAGCAATGCATTAATGACCAGAGGATTAGATCCTTGCATCCCATGGTATGAGAGGTCGAAAGGAGACGTACGCGTCCGGGTATTGGCCCTTGATGGCACGCAGCATCTGCTCAAAGTTGCCGTCGTCGCCCCTCGTTCCCTTCTTGTCCTTCTTGGAGGCGAAGCCACGCGTGCCAGCAGAGGCGGCGTTGTCAGCCAGAGCGCAGGCGGCCGCGCGCTTGGCGGCCACAGAAGTCACGCGACGTAGCAGCAGAGCCATGTCAATCCAGTCTAAAGCTCTCTCGGCCACAAGTGCAACCAGGCTAAGTACGAGTTGGTGTAGCGTACATACACTTATAGAAAATACAATACTACAAGAGTAATTTATTTTTACGGGAACTGGACAATAATTACTTCGCCGGAAGACACATTAGACGTCCACCTCCATCTCATCTTCGTCATTGCTGGGATGGTACTGCGTGTTGGAGAAGTCGGGTGACTGCACAACCATGGGGAATTCAGCTGGTGAATGGAAGCCAAAGCTGCCGTGGAGAGCTGGAGGAATCGGCTCCAGGCCTGGAGGAGGCAGCATCGAAGGCCCGAACGGCGGGTGGAAGTAGTAGCGCGACAATGGAGGACCAGCAGCAGGATACGGCAGGAAACGGGGGGCGTGAAATCTCGCGTACGCATCGCCATCGCCAGGTGAAAAGTAGCGCACCACCTCTTTGGGCGCCGTTCTCCACAGGGTCGACTCGCTCCACGGAAGATTGGCACCAGCATCCGGAAGGTCACACTGCTTCGAAAAGTCCCAGCCAAAGAGCGACGACGTTGAAGCGTAGACCTGTTGAAGCTGCCACTCCAGCTCTGCGTTTTCTTCTCGTCGTCGCTGCTTCCTCCACCTACGGTTGGCCCCCTTGTCGTCAGCTTCGTCTTCTCCATCAGACGACTCGCCGTCGATAATTGGACTGCCAAACGCAGTGCCCGCGTCACTCACAACGTCCCCCCACGGAACACTGACAAAATACTCGTCAAACTTCCGCTTTCCCGCAACTGGGCTACGGATACCCATATCTTCGACAGTCGATGTGGGCTCCTGGGGCTGGAAAACCACCGCATTAGGATTCAAGCCCGACAGTTTCTTCGACGGCTTCTCCACGTCCACGGCCATCGCTTCATCGACCCGTTTGATCGACTGGGAGGTGCACTCCGTCATAGTCGACAAAAACTCTGGTGTTGGCTCAGGATTTGGCTCGTCCATGGTCGACTCACCATTGTCCGTCTGATTGCCATCCGAGCTTATCGTCATCGCTTCTGGCACCGTTTCATGACCTTTTCGACTGTCCTCGAGCGGTACAGATGAAGCAACGCTCGCCGTCGTTTTCTTCTTCTTTTTCTTCTTGCATTTCTTCTTGTGCGTGGCTGCTTTGTTTCCAGAGGACGTCTTGTCTTCCAGCGATACTTCCAGCAGTAGCTGCTCCATTTGCTGCGCGGCCTCCCGCTCCAAGTGGCTCACATAGCTTCGTAAAATGAGCTGTAAGTACGCACGCAAGCCATCTTATTAACTTGAGGATGCCCTGGTCAAGAAAATAGCGATTCAGGCGCCCTACCTGCTCCACCAGCATCGCGATCAGTCGCTGGTAGTTCGCCCAGGTATTGATGGTCTCGCTTTCCGTCACAAATAACTTGTTGAAGTTGCACTCGGTGAGTACGTGAATCGACGTCAAGAATCCCGCCAGCGCGTCGCCCACCAGCGTAAATAACCGATCTATGTCCTCAGCCAGCTCCGTTTTCACCGTCAGAATCCCTACATCCACACACGTTGCAATCAATACCAACACCCAGCATCATTACAACCGAGCAGCTGCCTACCTGTGCCTATATCCATGAATTCCATCGCTTCAAGGAGCTCGTACGTCTTTTCAGAGGAGGTGTCTGTTGTTGCCAGCGTGGACGAAGGCGATGCTGCACGTTCTTGGGCCACCGGAGCAGTGGAAGAATCTGTCATCGCTGTCGCGGTTACGGCATCCACTTTCTTGCTAGTGGCTGCTTTATCCGTGGTTGATCGACTCGACGTCTTGAGGTGGCGCTGCATCAGTCCGACGCACAGCAAACTCAGATTGAGTTTGTACAGCTGCTTAACCAGCTCGGGCTCGTCCAAGAACAAGATCTGTTGCCGTTCGTTCACACTGAGTAGCTCCCAATACTGGCGAATGCTGTTTAGCACGGCACCGACGTCCTCGTTGCCCTCGTATCCACCGCATCGCGTCGGTGTGGCCAGCGTCATCCAGATGCCCACTGCGGAACCGTGTGCTCCACCTCGACTGGCCGATGGCTTCGCTCTCTTCCTACCGCGAGCGTGTACAGTGCTTTGGATCAATTGATCCGCTGCATTCCTGGAATTGGCAGCGTCACCTGCAGTCGAACGGATAGCCAAGTAGGCCTTCCAGATCGGAGCTGCATTGTAGACACAGGGCAAACGCAGCCGTCACAACGCGGAGTAGAGCCGTTAGCGTGGCAAGCCATGCACATCAGTCATACCAACACGGCCACGCACCTTCTGCGGTGGATGCTGCCTTCTTGACGGAGGACGAGGACACGCTGCCTCGAGCCTGCGATGTCATGACGCTTTCCTTCCAGCAATTGATGATCTTTCGAAGTGACTTCACGGAATGCAATAATTCCAATGGCTACATATTATTGTGACCTAGAAGTCAGGAAAAAAATCGATTTTGCGCCTGTGGTCTAATAGTAAGAATCGCCAACTTGACCAACTTGACCATGGCGGATATCCAGCACAAGAGAGTGGCGCAGAAGCTCAAGCAGGCGTGCGAGGAGACCGCGGCACAAGCTATTGCGGCCACGATGGCCAGCGGACAGGCCAGCCGCATCCACGGCAAGAACCGCAAGTTCGGCAGCCGCAAAGAGGCCATGGCAGCCAAGGCAAGAGAAGTTTGCAGACTTATTCTCTTTTTTTAACTCTTAACAGTAAATGCACCCCAGATCGAGGCTGCCAAGGCCAAGCGCGAGGCAAAAGAGACGTCCACAAAGTGAGACTCAGTTGAGGACCAGCGGAGCTCTGCAGGCTGGCTGCGATGCATGTATAGGAATAGACAGCGCGTCCGTTTCTCCATTCAATTTTCATCGAAAACAGTCTCTTGCTGCTACAGAAGTGGGTGAGACTAAAGTCACGTCGTGTTGGTCTTCTCTCCGGTGTCGCAGATGACGACAACAGGCAACGCTCGCTCGTTCCCGGTGGTTCGAGCGCTGGTGGTGAAGAACTGGACGATCAAGCGCCGACACCTGGTCGCGACGTGGAGCGAGGTGCTCAACCCTTTGTTCTGCATCCTGCTGTTCGCGGCGCTAAAGCGGTTTGAGCCAGACCTCAATATCCCGGCTGGATGGGCTACCGACGACGTCAACGCGTCCGCTCCAGGCTCCGGCTCCACGTGGAACCTCTACGAGAAGACGGACTTCGCCTCGTCGCTGAATGCAGGCTTGAGCAGTGCCGGGATCGTCCTGCCAAAGGAAGGTTCAAGCAGCGCGAGTGGCAGTAACGCCTCGTCGGAAGCTTCGCTGTCTGCAAGCGCACTGCTGGGAAGTCTGAGCAGCAGCCTGCAGATCCCCAGGTTTTACTTCACAGAGACGACGATGCCAGGTTTCCTGCTGAGTCTATCTCTCCAGGCGATACTGGAAGGCGATAAACTCGACGAACTGCGGCAAGACAAGCTGACGGATTGCGTACTCAAGTTTCTGCTTCTCGGCTACACCGGAGCAGAGCGCACTGCGTATCGCGTGCCGAATTCTTGTGAGGGGAAAGTCGTGCCGTACAGAATTGCGATCACCCCGGACACGCCATACACGCGCCAGTACTTCGCGGCAACTTTGGAGACCTGGTACCCACGCATCGCGCTCGCACCGCCCGTGAGAAGCCTCTCGTTGTTGACCGTTCCAAGCTTCGCAGACTCGCACATTGTTTTCGACAACGAGACAGCCATGGAGGCCTATGTTGCCAGTAAGGAGTACGGTACTGATGTCCAGCATCCGAAGATCTATGCAGCCATTGCTTTCCAGGATTTCCCACAGGATCTTTCAGCGCTTGGTGATCTCGACGGCTATCCGATTGAATATTCGTTGCGGTTTAACGCAACGGGAAGCCTATCTGCTGTGCCAAAGACCAAGAAGCCACGGCCTAGCGAGCTTTTGGCGTTCGCTTCGGCTGAGAAGACCATGATGTATGCCACTCGGGGCTTTATGACTCTCCAGACGCTGGTGGCGCGATTTCTCAACTGCAGGCCATCGTGGGACGAGCAGCTTGAAACGACAAACGGAACGTGTACAGTCCGCCAAGCTACTACGCCTGCGGATCCAGACAGAGATCGTCGACTACTGAAGCAACTCGAGACGGACATGATCATTGGTACAGCTTTCAACTTGCTGAACTCCGTCAAAACCTTGATCACGGAGCTTGCTTCAGTGACTTTACCCAATGTCTCGGTTGATACGATCCCGGCCACGAGTACCGAAACACTCCTCGTTCCGTTGCGCATTGCACCACAAGCCTTTCACAGTGCAGGGGTGTACGGAAGTCCCTCTCGCGCTTTCCGCTTTGCACCATTCTTCGGCAGGGTAGCTTTGGTTTTCCCGATAGGATTCGTTCTGTCCTATCTCTATCTGGTCTCGCGGGTGATCGTGTCTTTCCTAATGGAGAAGGAAACCAGGTCTCGAGAGCTCATGTGCATCCTTGGAGCACGGGAAAGTGAATTGTTCGCCGGTTGGGTGTTGGCGTACCTGCCGATCTTACTCATTGGAGCGCTTTTACAAACACTTGGCGCACATGCGCTGCTGTTTCCGAGCTCGGACGGCCAGTACCTCTTCGTCTTCTTCTTCACTTTTGCAACCAGCAGCTTCAGCTACGGGTTCATGATCAGCAGTTTGTTTTCAAGGGCCCGGGCCGGGTCACTGGCAGGGATGGGTCTGTTCTTCATGATGTTTTTCATTTCCTTCAGTTTCAATGATGACTCGAGTGAAGCTTCTCGAACATTCACGGGTTTGCTTCCTCCTGTCTCGCTTTCCCAAGGTGTCGGTGTCATCGCGAAGCTCGAATCCTATGGGGTGGGGGTAACAAGCGGCACAGTCAACGAACAAGTCCAGAATTTCCGGTTCGCAAACGCTGTTGGAATGCAAATTTTTGATACAATACTCTACATTTTACTTGGGAAATATTTCGAAAAAATAGTGCCTCAAGAATTTGGAGTTGCAAGAAAGTGGTATTTCTTCTTGACAAAGGCGTATTGGAGCCCTCAAGCGTCGATACTTGAATCAACTGCAACACTAGCGGGTATTGCAGCTACTGTGGAGGATGACACCATTGAGGCAATAGGCCATGATCTAAAGCAACAAGAGCAAAGCGGTCGCGCAGTGGTGATTTCAGAGCTGCGAAAGGAGTTTGCAGTTCCTGCGGGTATGAAAGTTGCTGTGCACGGATTGAACCTGAAGCTGTATGAAGGGCAAACCACTTGTCTGCTTGGCCACAACGGAGCAGGAAAGACAACGGTCATGTCCATGCTCACGGGGATGACGGCGCCATCCAGTGGAAATGCGTGGGTCCGAGGCTATTCCATCCTCTCAGATATGCGTACAATCCGACGGTCGCTCGGCTACTGCCCTCAGCACAGCGTACTGTATCCCGACCTGACTGTGAAGGAGCATTTGATTTTCTACGGCCGCCTGAAAGGAATCACGGGAGCGAATGAGCTGATGAAGGAGATAACCAACAAGATCAACGAAGTTGGTTTAGCAGACAAGAGCGATGTGCAAGCGTACGCTTTGTCCGGTGGGATGAAACGCAAGCTATCGCTTGCAATTGCGTTCTTGGGCGACAGCTCCGTGGTTTTCTTGGATGAACCGACAGCGGGCATGGATCCGTACAGTCGTCGTGGAACTTGGGAGCTTATTCAACGCAATCGCGCCGGCCGAGTGATCATTTTGACGACGCACTTTATGGATGAGGCAGACATTTTAGGTGATCGAATCGCCATCATGGCCGAGGGGAGACTTCAGTGTGTCGGGTCTTCATTGTTCTTGAAGAAGCGATTCGGCGTTGGCTATCGCTTAAGCTTCGTGCGGCAAACTGAGGGTATTGGTTCCGTCGTCCCGGGAAGTTTCTTGCACTCTGGATCAGTTATTCAAGTTGTTCAACAGCATGTGCCCCAAGCTCTTGTCGCGTCGGATATTGGAACTGAGCTCACACTCCAACTGCCATTCGAGACTTGTGCTAGCTTCCCAGCTCTTTTCAGAGAACTGGAGCGTCATGGGCGTGATCTTGGGATTCTGTCTTTTGCAATATCCGTGACAACACTCGAAGAGATTTTCCTGAAAGTGGCCGAAAGCAGAATTGACAATCAAGAAGGTAGTGGCGACAAAAGAGACGTGGAACTTTTGGAGACAGCGGTTCGTGTGGAGACGATGAGAACGGATACAAATGACACGTCGACGTCTGCACCCCGAGTCGTGCAAGTTTCCTCAACAAGCCCCATCAAAGCGTTCATGAACCAGATGAACGCGTTACTTCGCAAGAGAGTACAATGTGGGAAGCGCGACTACAATATGCTATTCTTTAGCAATATCCTCCCAGTCATCGTCATCTTCATCGGCCTTTCAGCTTTGAAATTCAGCACAGTGCTTGTGAACGACCCCAAGTTGGAACTCTCTCCAGTTGTGCAATACTCACTCGCACAACAATCTCCGGTGCCATTCTCCTGTCCCAATACTCTCGGTGTAAACACTGCATGGTGTTCTGAGCTCGTTGATCCAAAGTACTTCGTGGATGGTGCTCCGTATGAAATCGAGATGGATGCGTACAAGTCGAAAACCCCTACAGTTTTTGGGGTAACGTACAATTCCCCCTCCATTGAGACAAACGACACTAGCGGCTACAGTCTTCGGTTCGCCGAGTCCGTTTTCAATAAAGGATATGGCTATGCTGTAGACGCGGATTTGGCTAGTCCTCCAACAGAAGCTGCCATTGAGGGACAGTTCGGTGGCTATCTGCTCCACGCATCGGAGAGTTCAAGCGTACTAAGCTACAACGTCCTAGTAAACTCGTCATCTATTCACGCCGCGCCGACGTACAAGAACATGATGGACAGTGCAATACATCGCTTTCTGCTCTCGGAGGCTTCAGGCGGGAGCAAACTTGGCTCAAACGTGACAATTCGTGTGTCGTCACACCCGCTGCCGCTGTCATTCAAGACCCGCTCGATCTTCAGCTCGTATCTGAGTTTCCCTGCGGTGATATTTATCGTGATTGGCTTCACGTTCATCCCTGCGTCGATGATGCCGTACATTGTCAAAGAGAAGCAACTCGAGCAGAACGCAAAGTACCAGCAACTTCTCTCGGGGATGTCGCTCTTGGCGTACTGGATGGCGAATTTCATCTTTGATGTGGCGTTGTATCTCCTCCCCATGGCAGTGACCATTCTCCTTCTTCGCCTGTATGGCGTTACGTCTTCTTTAAGCGGAGGAGAGATTTGCGAGTCGTGCACACGAGACGTACCTGCTGCTACCTTCACGCTCTTTGTGCTTTTCGGGACTGCAATTGCCCCATGGACGTACTTGCTGTCCCATGTCATGACCAAGCCCAGCGAGTGCCTGCTCTATACAGTCATGGCAAACTTTTTCGTGGGGCTCTTGCTGCTGCTTCTGAGCTATACCATGAACTCCCTGGACTCGACTCGAGACGCGAATGCAGTGCTAGTTTACATTTGGCGCTGCTCGCCGCTCTTTGCCTTCGGAGACGGACTCCTCAACGTGTTAGTCGCCGATCTCATCGCTCTCTTTGGACTCAGCACCAAGACGCGAAGTGCGTTTGACGCGGACATCGCTGGCACGGACATTTGGTACCTCATGATCGAGTGTCCCGTGTTCGTTCTTCTCACGGTCGGCATTGATGCTATGAGGGCTGGAAGCGTGCGCTGGCGCATCTCTCGCTTCTTGGCAAAGTTCGGTACCGCTCGACGTATTTACCAACGTGTACCGTGCAACAACGTCAAGCTTCACGTTCAGACGGCTGGAGGTAAAGTGGCGAATGCCGACGAGATCGACGAGGACGTGGCGATTGAGACTCATCGGATTCACGAAAATTACGGCTCGATAAGTCCAAACGCGGAAGTTGTTCAAGTCTTTGAGCTCGAGAAGGTTTACCCGACGGGAAAGCGGGCTGTCAAATGCCTATCGTTTGGGCTGCAACAAGGAGAATGCTTCGGGTTTTTAGGCGTCAATGGGGCCGGCAAGACAACCACCATGAAGATCCTCACAGGGGACTTGCTGCCAACCTCAGGCACTGCAACCATCAACGGCTTTGACATACGCAAGGAAAGGAGCCAAGCACGTGACTCGATCGGGTACTGCCCGCAGTTCGACGCGTTGATCGACCTGCTAACTGTCCGCGAACATCTTGAGCTTTTTGGCCGACTCAAGGGCTTCGCGACCCCCGCCAGACTCGCCAAAGAGGTCGATCGCCTGCTGGCCAAGCTGCACATCCAAGAGTTCGCCAACAAATTAGCCGGCAGCTTGAGCGGTGGCAACAAACGAAAGCTCTCGCTAGCGATAGCCATGATCGGCGACCCCAGAGTTCTCGTGCTGGATGAACCGTCGACAGGCGTTGATCCGTTCTCGCGCCGCATGCTTTGGGACGTGATTTTGGAGGCATCAGTACAGTCACGGCGATCCACGGTCATGCTCACTACCCACTCCATGGAGGAGTGCGAAGCCCTCTGCAGCAAGGCCGGCATCATGGTGGACGGAGGGCTGCGCTGCTTTGGCAGCATCCCGCAATTAAAAGCGCGCTTCGGTGACGGATTCTTGTTGGAGTGCAAGCTCGAGGTGCCGCGGCTGGAAGCAGTCTCAGAGCTGGTACAGCAGGTGCATGATCTCCTCGAAAGCCCTGCGGTGGAAGAAAGAGGCGGCCAGCTTGCCATCGATCAAGTGGAAAGAGTTTGTACAGCTCTTGGCAAGGCTGGACGCACCGAGCTTTCTACCGCAGCTTTCTTAACTCGACGTGGGAGTGACAACGTGGGCATCGAGATCGCTTCATTCTGCGATTGGTGGCTGCTTGAAGACAGCGTCCAGCGTCTGGACGAGTTCCTGGAAGTCCATTTCGACGGCGTGACGCTGCTCGAGCGCCAGGCCGACTTCTGCCGCTACAAGCTGACAGGCGTCTCGGCCCAAAGTACCAACACAGCTCAAGAGCATGCAGCTGCCTCACTGTCGCGCATGTTCGAGCTCGTCGAAGCCGCCAAGACTCACCTGGGCGTCAAGGAGTACAGCCTCTCGCAGACAAGTCTCGAGCAGATCTTCAACGCGTTCGCGCGCCCTCGGGACGGAAACGACTCGGCAAATAATTAGTCTTTATCACCACGCCCGAGCGGCTTGACGTTGCGTTGTTCGCTGAAAAGTAGGGGTGTCAACGTTTGGCCAACGTCCTTTCCAAACCGCAAACGTTTGCAATCAACTCAAACGCCCCTCAAACATCCAGCCAACATCCATTTCCTTTTTGTATAGGTGAGAGAGTGAAGGTCGTACGTCCCTCCAAGCTCAACGAGCATTTCGGTCAAGTTGCTTGCGCTGGGTAAGGAAAGGATTTATCATGTACGTTTGCGGACGAATCACTGTTTGTCTCGGACAAGGCCTTCACGTCGGAAGCAAGCTTGTGCTCGTCGTTGTACTGTCATTAGCTATTGGGAGGTATTTATCGAACTGTGCGCCATGCTCACATCCAAGTCGGCGTGCTGACACTCATGCAAGAAAGGAGTGTGTTGATCATCGCCGCCAGTGCCTGCGGCTCGGCCATCCTGCTGGGCTCTTGGAGCGCATCCATTGTTTCCGGGAATGAGAGAAATCCTTTCCACCCCTTGAAGCTCCTATTTTGTTTTCGTGTAAGTAGCTGAACCATAATAAATTGTATGTGACTGGGTATCTAACATACTATCAACACCTCCGCTAACTACCCATATCGGCTCTTCCATGAAGGTCGTTTGGGGTATGTTGGCAGGTTGTTTGCCAAACAAAATTCCCCAACACAAACGTTTCGGTTTGAGGGTGTTTTGCAAACGTTTGCTTTGCAAACGATGACACCCCTTCAGTGAAAAGGCAGCGGCTCGAAGTTGCGACATGGGTACAAGTTTTTCTGTTCGTGCTGCCCAGTGGCAGTGCCCACACGGTCGCCATTAACTCACGAACAGTCGGTAAATCAGATCGCGTTCATTGGTGGAAAACCATATCGCACGCCTCGTATTGGCGGAAAAAGCGTCGCTGGCATCCCGCACAACACCTGGAAACGTCTTCTGCCTTCTGACTCTCTAATCGTTCATTTACCGTTTGAGTCTCGAGCAGAACAAGTCGGTCTTCCTCCTCAAGTGAAGAATGGCGCGCGTATTCGCCCTCTCCGCCGCCGGCCTGGCCGTGCTTGCCTCGTCGACTTCTGCGCTGGACCAGAAGCTCTACGGCCTCAACTACGACCTGCGCCAGGGCCCCGACTGGGACGCCAACAAGTGCAAGTCCTCGGACACGATCGCGTCGGACCTCAAGATCCTGAGCACCATCACGTCCAACGTGCGCACGTACAGTCTGTCGGACTGCGACGTGTCGGGTGTGCTTACAGCCGCCAAGGGCCTGTCGCTCACAGTGTGGCTCGGCGTCTGGGTGTCGGAGGACTCGACCGTGTACGACGCCGAGGTCACGGCCTTCAAGAAGCTCGTCACCGCCGGTCTCATCGACAAAAACGTCGTGGGCATCAACGTCGGCAGTGAAGCTGTCTACCGCGGCGACATCACGGCCGATCAGGCCATCAAGTACGTGACCGACTTCAAGAAGGTCATGACCGACAGCAAGGTCTCCGTACCGATCTCCATCACCGACATCGTGGATACGTTTATCGAGTACCCAGACATGCTCAAGGCCGGCGACATCGTGACCATCAACCAGTTCCCCTACTGGGAGAAAGTCAAGGCGACCAAGGCCGTCGCACAGTTCAACAAGCGCATCCAGCCGCTGATCAAGCTTGCGGGCGACATGGAGGTCATCATCACCGAGACGGGCTGGCCCACGGGCGGCAGCGCCATCAACGGATCGGTCGCCTCGGATGAGAATGGCGCTACCTACCTGAACGACTTCTACGAGCTAGCTGCGTCCAAGGGATGGAAGTATTACTACTTCGCCGGCTTCGACACGCCATACAAGGAGCAGCAGGCGGACGACCCGACCACGGTCGAGTCGCACTTCGGCATCTTCGACAAGTCTGGAACCATGAAGACGGCGTACAAAAGCCTCACATTCACCAAGACCGGAGACTTCTCGAGCTCCACCTCGAAAACCGCCTCGTCGGGATCGTTGTCCGAATCGGCCGGCGCCGGCACCGTCTCCCCCAGTGATAGCACTACCTCGGGCACCACCAAGTCGTCGGGCAAGAGCACGACCGCCACACAGTCTTCCTCCAGCACGGCCTCGTCGTCCAGCATTTCGAACGAAAACAACGGCGCCTCGCAGCTCATATCCGCCAGCATCGTCGCCTGCTTGGGCGTCGTTGCCACGACGCTGCTGAGCCTGTAAGTACAGCCGTGGAAACCCCATAATGGTACTGTAACTTTGCACACGTTACTTTTTATCTCGAACTTTTTCCAATTTCATGTGCCACACACCAATCGAGTCTTCTGAAACAAATCTCAACTTTGGCTACAATGGAGATGGAGAGCGCTTCCACGCAGGCCAATGCCGCTGCCATCGCCGAGATGACCTCCGAGGGGCTGCTGGTGCTGGTGGTCGACACCAACCCAACTCATTGGTTCACGCAGGGAGGCAGTGCTTCCGATCGTGCCAGCCTGCAGCAGCTAATCTCCAGTACGCTCGTGTTCGTCAACGCGTACCTGCTGCTGCACCGCAGCAACCGCATCGTCATCATCGCCGCCCACGCCGGCAAGAGCGCCATGCTGTACCCGAATGCCGAGCAGGATGACACGTCCGGAAGTGCGGAGCAGGCGGCTAAGGTCAATGCCGGCGTCATGCAGCGACTGCAGGAGCTGAGCGACGCGCCGCTGGACCCTGCAAAGCCGAACCAAACGGCCATCGCGTCGTCACTGTCTCGTGCACTTTGCTGTAAGCTGATCGATTGATGAGGGTATGTTGTGAGCGTACTGACGGAGCGATGCTGTCGTGCTGCAGTTATTAATCGAGCGATGAATGAGGAGCCGGACCTGCGGCCGCGGATCTTGGTGATCCAGAAGTCCCCGGACGTGTCGGAGCACTACATCGCCATCATGAACGGCATTTTCTCAGCCCAGAAAAAGAGTGTGGCCGTGGACGCTTGCATCCTCGCGACCGAGCAATCGTCGTTCATGCAGCAAGCGGCGTACCTCACGGGCGGCATCTACTACAAGCCCAACGACCCGTCGGGCTTGCTGCAGTATCTCATCTCGGTCTACTTGCCGGATCCGTCAATGCGGAAGCTGCTAAAGCTGCCTTCGCAGGACTCGGTGGACTTCCGAGCCATGTGCTTCTGCCACCGCAGGGTGATCTCCACGGCCTTCGTGTGCCCCGTGTGTCTGTCGCTGTTCTGCGAGTTCCGACCCATCTGCTCCACCTGCGGCATCCGCAGCCACATCCAGCCCAAGAAGAATGGCGCGCCTAAGAAACGCCTGCGTGCGGCTTAAGAAACAAAGAAGAAGTAACTTGCTCTTGTCCATTGTTGCCATGTTACACTGATGCTGCCTGCTCGAATCCGATTCGCTGAGAGCGGTTATTATGGCAAAATCACGATTATGCGCACTAACTCGCTCTCTGCTTGGCTGAAATTGCGTTTTGCCGCCTTTTCAGCCAATCGAGGCGGAGAGTGGCGCAGGCCGTCAGCACTTGAGCAAACGTCATACTCAGTCTCGCCACGCAAGCCACAGACAACAGCAATATGAGCAGGTACGGAAGACTCTTCACATCTTCGAGCGGACTAATGTAGAGCACAGGAGTTGTGGCTAATTGCATGTGCCTATTGCAGACCCACAGTCGCTGATGTCATCGCCGAGCGTAAGGCTAACAACACGGCGGCCTTCATCACCTTCGTTCCCTGCGGCTACAAGACCAAGGCCGACACTGTGGACATCCTGCTGGGACTGCAGCGCGGAGGCGCCAACATCATCGAGGTGGGCATTCCGTACTCGGACCCGCAGGCTGACGGCCCCACCATCCAGCGCGCGCACCAGGTGGGCGTGGACCAGGGCATCACACTGGCCGACGTGCTAGCCACCGTGAGCGAGGCGCGTGCAAAGGGCCTCATCACGCCTGTGGTGCTCATGGGCTACTACAACAACATCATGCAGTTCGGAGAGGACAAGATCTGCCCCGCTGCCCAGAAAGGTACGACCGCAATCGTTGCAGGGCGGGCTGATGGTTTAGCTTATCGTTGGTGTTGGTGGTGTGCAGCTGGAGTGGACGGCTTCATTATTGTGGACCTGCCGCCCGAGGAGGCCAAGTCGCTTAGCAATGATGCAGCCAAGCACGGACTCGCATACATCCCGCTGGTATCGCCCACGACGACCGAGGACCGTATGAAGCTCATCGACTCGGTTGCACACGGCTTTGTCTACTGCGTGAGCCTTACGGGTGTCACGGGCGCCCGTACCGACCTGCCGCCGAATCTTGATGCCTTCATGGCCAGGAGTAAGTGGGTTGTGCTCGATTGAGGGTGGGTTTGTCCTGCAACTCTGACGCGGTTGAATTTGCTGTTGCTGTTGCTGTTACTGCAGTCCGTGCGAATGTGAAGCACCCACTGGCACTAGGCTTCGGACTTTCGACTCGCCAGCACTTTGTGCAGGCTAGCGCGCTCGCGGACGGCGTCGTGATCGGCTCCAAGATCGTCAAGCTCATCGAGGAGGCGCCCGACACGGCATCTCGTGCCGCTGCCGTCGAGGCCTTCTGCAAGAGCATCGTGAACCCTTAGGCTTTGATGTTAGAGACGCAAAGCACTCAAGTTTTTCTACATATGCTCCTCATACAAATGTACTTATCAGTACTTATAAGTAAGTACTATCGGCAGTACTAAAACGTTGGCGAGATAGAGCAAAAAAATCAAGCTGCTGTAAAAGTTGCAATCTTTAAGAATAACTCGCTGTCTGTAGCTCTGATGGGTACGGTGGCCACGTTCGTCCCGAACGGCGTGAGTTCGAATCCCCCAGCGTGCTGAGTTTCGTAATTCGTATTTAGGAAAGTAGTATATAAAAGTAGCATACTTCGAAGCCTGATGTGTCTGTACCATTAGACTAAGGATCGGGTCAAAAGTGTGCGATAGTAACAGTAAGCGTGTCAGGGTGTCAGTACTGGGTGATTGGCGCAAAAGCGTTCATTAGTCTCAGAATCTGCCAATCGACGCGCGCACATATTTTTAACGAATGAGACCCGTCCGGCGCCGAAAGGACGCGGTTCATCCGACCTGCACTTTTGGATACGACCGGCTGCAACGACGATGGACGCGCTTGAGGCAATGAAGACCGAAGGCAATGCGCTGTTCCAGCAGAAGCGGCTGAGCGAGGCCGTGCATGTCTATTCTTCCGTCATCGACAGGCTGCGCGACGTCTCCAACGATCAAAGCGAAGCAGCCGCCCGGCTCGAGACCGCGGTGCGCCTCAACCGCGCGTGGGCGTTGATCCAGATGTTTGATAATGCCGCCGAGGTGTCAGCGCTGTGCGCAGCCGAGCAAGACTGCAGCGACGTGCTTGTAAAGGACCCTTCCTGCGTGAAAGCCTTTTATCGGCGAGCGCTGGCACGCGAGCGCATGTGCCTCTGGAAGGTAGCAAGTCTCTGCTGATACGTTGGTCGACAACTAGCTGAACGAGCTTGTGTGTGTGGTATAGCTGGCAATAGAGGATGCGACTGCTATGAAACAGCTTGAGCCGGGGAACCCGTCGGTCAATCCGCTACTCGAGAGACTGCAGCAGCGCATTCAGGAGGAAGAACTGGCGCCAAAGTTGCGTCAGTGCACGCTAAATACCGACGGCGTGGCAGACCAACCCTCTGTTGCTGCCTCCTCTCATTTCAATCTGGCAGGAGAGGCTGAGGATGCGTGGCGAGCACTGCAAGCGCATGAAAAAAATCTCCAGAAGAGCTATCTTTCCAGCGCAAAGCGTTCGTCAAAGGGGCGTCGTAAGCCCAAGAGAGCGGCAAAGGACAAGACCATCCAAAGCGGCCCCACTGCTACAGGAGATATCTCGGAGAAGACGGAGGATCTGTGGGAGTCGCTGAGGCGGGAGGAGGCCACGACGGTGGCTAAAGCATTTTCTCGGTCGAGGAAAAGCTCTGAAAGAACACTGACATCGTAGCGAGCCAACGTTCGCTGAGCCCACGTAGACACTTGGGCATGAAGAAGCATTCCAACTGCGTATTCTATTACTTGAATCCCTTACCAGTCCTCATCCTCGTCGTCGCCCAGATCAATGATCTCAGGGCGAGACCGCCGAAAGCGAAGTCCGCAGCCTGAACAGGTTGGGCTCGTTTCTGGATTGATCAACGTGCACCGAGAACAACTCCACACGTTTGGCGCCGCATCGGCGTTTCCACCTTCGTTTGCGTGTCGATCACGAGCTGAGCGCGGGTGAGTGAGGACATCATCCACGAAAGCGTCCTCGTCTTCGGAGTCGGTGAAGTCACTCGATCTCTGCTTCTTGGACGGCGACCACTCGTTCTCTAATACAAAGGTCACCTTTCTCTTCGGCTTGGGCGAGGCATCAACTGGAACGGGGTGCGATGAAGCCTCAAGCGAAGAACTTGCTGGTGCAAGACGCCGAAGAGGAGGCTTGGGGGTACACGAAACATCAACTTCCGAGGCTGGTGAATTGGGTCGAGCGACAGAATGGTGCACGTCTTCGCCCTCGCTCTCAGATTCGCCCAGGACATCGTCGATTTCGGCTTCATCGCTGCTGCTGGAGGATTCCGCTTCGGATTCATCGGATTCATCAATATTCTTGGACTGTTTCGCCTTCGTCGGTTTGGCTTTGGACTTGTTTTCTTCCTCGCTACGGCGCTTGTTTGCGGCTTGAATGATTTGCTGGCGCTTGCGCTTTCGCTCTTCGTCTCGCTGATTGTCCTTCTCTTCGTTTTCAGCTTGGTGCTCTTGAAGCAGCTGCCAGTCAATCCGGCAGCTGAACGCGAAGCTCACGAGGTCGTTCTGAACTTGCTGCAGCGCAGCTTGCATCACCTCGTCGTCAACTGAAGCATAGGAGCGGTGGTGACCCCAACTATTCAGGTCTTCCTCTGGGGGCATCCCGAGCTGTGGGTGGTACGCTTTATGCGCATCCTTCTCTCCGTCTTCATCACTGGTAGTGTCTTTTTCAGGCGACGTGCCATCTTCAGCCTCCTTACCGCTTTCGTCGTCTTCATCAATTGCAGTCCCAGAAGAGCTATCCGCATCTCCCGCACTTCTCCACTGACAGCGTTCGCACTTCAGCTGATCGTGCGTGTCCGACATGGTGTCTTTCCGGAACACAAAAAGCCGCTTCAAGTTCTTCGAGGAGAGGGAGTTGACCTCTTCCTTATCATCAACAATGTTCTGAAGGCCCTCCTTCGAGAGCTGTCGCTGGAAGATCTTCTCCTCAAGAGTCCCTGTCGCCAAGAAGCGATACACGTAGCACATCTTCTTTTGCCCTTCACGCCACACCCGAGCGGCAGCCTGCTTGTCGGTGGCGGGATTCCAGTCCGGATCAAACAGGACCAATCGGTTTGCGCCAATCAAGTTCAAACCACATCCACCAGCTTTACTCGACAGCAAGAAGGCAAACGAATTGGTTGTCGGATCGTTGAAGGTGTCGACAAGGTTCTTCCGCTTCTTGGACGACGTGGTTCCATCCAGTCGGACGAACGGCAAATGGCGTTCCTGGCAAAGCTTCGACACGACGTCCAGCGTTTGCGTGTAGTTGGAAACAATCACAATCCGGTCTGTCGTCGTCTTTCTCATCGAAATCATCAGCCGGTCAAGCAGCAGCATCTTCCCCGACCACTCCGGATAGCACGTTCGTGCACCAAAGCCACCTCGCCGATGCTCGCCGCCCCCACCTTCGCTCGATCCCTTCGCCGCTGCGAAATACTGCTCACAGTTGCCAAATCCTGGAAGTTTGGTGTTGGTTTTCCCCATTTCATCGAAAATCAACAGCGGGTGGTTGCACAGCTTCTTCAGTGCCGTGATGGCCGACAGCACATTCGCGCTCGAGCGTTTCATCATGTCTCGGCAAGCGCTAGATGATAGGAAATGCAAGTAGAGCTGCTCCTGTAGTGGGGATAGCGGGCAGCAAATGACTTGCATCAGCTTGGGCGGCAAGTGCTTGGCGTTCAGGATGTTGCCTCGTCGCAGGATAAACTGGTTCACCATCTCACACAGCATCGCTGAGCAGGACTGCGCCACTCCACGCTCCCGATCTGTCGAGTCGGGCTCGCGGCCCACCAAGATCGGGCCCAGGTAATGCTTGCGGAACTCGCTTGGCGTGCCCAGAATGTTGGGGTTGGTGAAGTCCACCATCGCAAAGAACTCCTCGAGATCGTTCTGCATCGGCGTTCCGGACAAAAGCACCCGCTTCCGACATGCCAAGGACGACAGGGCCTTGTTGATCTGCGAGTTTGCATTCTTGAGGCGATGCGCTTCGTCACAGATCAGAAGATCGCAGCACTCGGGCGTGTCTGCGATTTTCTGCGCGTGCATGCGGAACGTCTCGTACGAGATGATGAGTACCTGCGCCGAGAAGCCTGGCCGGGGTCTCTTGCTGCCCTCGATGAACTGTTTGATGCCCTTAATCACCGCCTCGCGCTTGGCTTCGAACAGCGCGACCGTCTTGACGCGCCCGTGCAGCCACTTGATGATCTCATCGTCCCAGTTCTTGACCAGCGATGTGGGACACACCACAATCGCGCGCTTTACAGTGGGCTGCAAGTCCATGCCCGTCACCAGCAGCGTGTACATGAGCGCGATACTCTGCAGAGTCTTGCCGAGCCCCATATCATCTGCCAGGATGCAGCCTTGGCCGTCAAAGTCGCGCACTCGGCTCACACAGTCGAACATGAACTGCACTCCTTCCCGCTGATGCGGACGCAGGAACTTGCCCACGATCTCCGGCACCACCACCTTCTTCTCTGGCTCCGTCTCGCTCTGCCACAGCACGAGCGGCGGCGGCGCGTCCGGCGCTGGCGTTGCCACCACCTCTGGCTCCTCTGTAGGTGCAACTTCTGTCTCCACGGGCGTCTCGATCTCCTCCACATCCACTTCAAGCGGCGGCAGGTCGTGAGGCACCATGGGCTTAAGAGCGGAGCCCCAGCGACGCCTCGTTCCAAGCGTCTTGACGTGCAGCAAGCGGTTGCTCTCTTGTGTGCGGCCTCCCTCTCCGCACGGAGACTTGAAAGGCTTCCGCACGTGCTGCGCTCGTCGCTCGGGCTCCATTACCAGGAAAGATAGGAAGGGCAACCGCTTGACGCTCAAAGACGCGCCGGAACGCAGCGCCTGGCGGTTTTTGGCTGCATCTTCGTCTTCGTACGCGTCTTCGTCGTCGCCTGGAGACTGCGTGCGGCCAGGCTTGGTTTTCACGGGCAGCACGAAGGGCTTGAACTGCGCGCATCCACCTCCGGCATTTCGACGGCGCAGCATGCCGGAAGACTTGGAAAATGTATGGCTCGAGTTTGAATTGTGGGAAAGGCGGTGCCGCACGTCGGATTGGATGAAATTGAAGCAACCATCACTCAGAAACTCTTGTGCGTGATTGGATGAAAGCTAAACACGGGTTTCAGCCTATGAGAGGCTAGACAATTCCACCCGCACGCACGATGGTCGCTGGCGCGTCAGTGATGGTCTTCCGCCGTGCGCTGCTGTGTCGGATCCGCAGCACGCCGCTAACCCGCGCTCTTGATGCTACAAGAAGGAGCATAGCACTACCAGATTCTGTTCTCTGTGCTCGCTCGTTCGCTGTATTGACAGAGAAAAATGGCCGAGTATCTCGCGAGGCGGCGCTCCAGCGACTCAATGAGGCTTCCCAGCGTCCCTGGAGACTACGTGCCGCTGTGGAGAGAGTAGAGCAATCTCTGCCCTTAGATAAGGGCATGAGGTTCTACAACCGCCGCGTGATGGAAGCCCTGGAGCAGAGCGACTACAATCGCGCGTGGGGAGTCGTGCAGACGCTGCACCAGCGGCATCCGGACAAGGTCATGCTCTATCCGTACACGTACAACATGTTGCTGCGCCATTTGTGCAAGCTACAAAAGACGCTGAGCAATGCCAACTTGACACGCATTCTGGCGTTACTGGACGTGATGGCGGCGCACGGCAGCGCGGACCAGACGAGCTTCCAAGTGGCCATGGCGGCCTGTAGTCGAGCACGGGACCTTAGCAGAGCGAAGCACGTACTGGAGAAGATGAAGGAGTACAGAAGAGCACCGGATGCGAGGATCTACGGGTTTTTGATCAATTGTTGCGCAAGGAAGCAAGGGCTGGTGAAGACGGCGGAGCGCTACTTTGCCGAGATGCTGAGTGCGGGAGTGAAACCCACGGCCATCGCGGTTAACGCTATGCTGCGAGTGTTTTCGCGAAACACGGGGCGGTCGAAGGAGATGGTGGCGATCGCTCAACGTGCACGCGAAGAGTTTGAGGTGAGGCCGAATACGGTGACGACGCGTACTGTGGTCTCTTACCTACTGAGTGAGGGTGACGTTAGTGGAGCTGTGGAGTTTGTGCGGAGTATGGAGAATGACTTTGCGGACGAAGAGGCAGTAAAGCTGCCTGTGAGACGCCAAGTGGTGAATGCGCTGATCGATGCTTGTCGCCAGCGTGGCGAATGGAGTTCGGCAGAGTATGCGCTCACGCTTCTGGCGAGAACGGGTGAAGACGAACATGGTACAGACATCGCAAAAGATCGCCGAGACTCCAATGTGCTGGAAGAGTTAATAGGAAAGCGGGATGCTTTTTCTGCGCCAGTAGCTTGGACGCTGGCTGATCTCGACTGGTCTCGCATGGCACGACCTCAACAGGAGGCATTCCTCCTGAATCAAAGCCGTGAGCAGAGCCTCGAACGCGCTCTAGAGCGAATGCAGGTGAGCAAAGTTCGATCGAAGACGGATCAATTCATGGAAAGGCTGTCCCTTAAACTAGAGGGAAAGCTTCGTGTCTTGGACGAGATGATCGAAGCTGAGAGCGCCGGTGTGTCAGACTTTAACGCCGTTCTAGGCCTTTGTGGGAGACAAGGCGAACTTGCGGATGCGATGCGTGTGCTTTTGAAGATGAAGTTATACGCTAACACCTTTCCGGAGTGTGAGCCGACGACGTGGAGCTATAATGCCTTGCTCAATGCCTGTGCGGTCCGCGGCAATATCCGCCAAATCGAGTCAATTGTGAACGAGATGATGGAAAACGATCTACAGCCTGACCAAGTGACCATGAATACAGTGATTAAGGCACACGATGTAAACTTGAAGCTCACTGCTGCTGGTAGCGCGCAGACTCGTCTCAACACTGTCATGCAAGCGCTTTCGTTCTTCGAGTGGTGTACTGAGGAGTTCAAGCTCGACCCAGGGGCAGCGACGTATTTCATGCTCTTTCATGTGTTCGCTACGTACTTGGAACGACCTGATGAAAGTTTGTATAGCGTCAACAAGGGGCTCCAGAGCGGCGTTCGCGATGATGCAGAGCTCGACGAAGGCCAAGAAGAAGAGCTGATGACGTGGATGACTGAATTTATCACCACTACCTGTCGCGATGCACCGCTTCCATCCTTAGACGTTCGAGTGTTCAACAACGCGTTTGACTGCTACCAGAGACTCGGTGCTGTGGATGAATCCTTTGCACTATTTAATCTGATGAAGAAGCGTGGGATTAAGCCGGACGATGCGACTTTAGGGCTCTTGTTCGCGACCTGTGCAAGTCAGCAGGAGTTCGACGTCGGGCTACATTTCCTGGATCATCTCATGGCCGTGGACGGCTACAAGCCGTCTCTAAAAGTGCTCAATGGGGCCATACAGTTGTGTGCCAATTCCAAGAACCCCGATGGCGCGCTGGATCTCTTCCGAGCTATTGAGACGTCAGGTGTGTTTAAGCCTACGATAGAAACGTATGAGCCCGTGGTTTACGCATACGCACGGGTCGGGAACGTATCCAGAGCTTGGGACATCGCGAACGAGATGAAAGAGAAGCTAGGGAGAGTGACGGTCGGGATCTATGACCGCATCCTGCTGGCATGTGTAGAGGCTTCAGTTCCCGGTCGGGCCCTGGAGGTGCTGAGTGTGATGCAGCATACACGCGGCCTGAATCCCACCGTGATTTCCTATAACACAGTGCTTGAAGCTTTCGTTCGAGCCGGGGAACGCGCTGCATGGTGGAGAAAGAACACAATGAACTGGGAAGGGGAGGAGGAAGATACCGCGTACGATGACGAAGCTAATGACGAGCGCGTGCCGGACGGTAATGGATCAAAGGAGATCAATACGGCCGAATCCACAGAAGCGCCGACTCGAGACTTGAAGCGTGAACAGCGTGAAAAGGCTGCTTGGGCTCGGGCTAGCATCATGGACCTGCTGGAGGAAATGCAGCGAAGCGGGGTGAAGCCCGACAGCACGACATACGAGCGCGCTATTGCCGCATGCAGCGTGAACGAGGACTACGAAGGCGTCGTTGCCATCTTTGACCGCCTCGTGCATCGCAAACGAGGCGGGGGAGGTGCTGTGCTGAAAAGTGATCGTGTGAATGCATCCAGCTTTTCCGCCTATGTCGTGGCGTGCAGGTGTCTGAAGCACCGCGACCGAGTGGTTCAAGTGCCGGCACTTCTTCACGGTTGGCATAAGGCAACAGGGTTAGTGCCGCCGGTCTTTGTCGTGACTCAATTGCTGGATGCGCTGGAAGGTGTAGGCGAATGGCGTCGCGCTGTCCGGATCCTCCCCGAGATGAAGACGCTGTTTGGTGCTCCGCCTAGTGTGGACGTTTTCAACCGCGTCATGCACACGTGCAACCGAGAAGAGGCACACCATCTCGTGGCTCAAATATTCGCCACGATGCAGGATGCCGCGGCCTACCGAGTTCATCCCGATGCAGAAAGTTATATTCAACTGATCTACGCGGAGGAGCAACGTGAAAACTGGCTAGCCGCCACCGATCTGTTCGTCGAGATGCACAAGAAATGCCCCAGCGAAGAAATCTCGCCCAGCCAGCTCCAGAAGATTGCGCTCGGCCGCTATCGCTTGCGTCAAAATGCGCAATAACGATTGAACACTTGAGCGCCCTCGTGGGCGGACCCGCAGGATGTCATCTTCACATTGGGTTCTCAAGCAGACTCTGTTCTTCGTCGCGAAGCTCGTGGATCGAAGACGAAAGAGACAAGGTGTAGTCTGGGCTTCCAGATAAGCTGCTTGAGGTCGTGCTGGCGCTGCTGTCTCCCTCTCCATTGCTGCCGCTGCTCGGTCGCGCGTAGATGGACTTGTCCGAGGCGTAGCAGTGGAAGAACGCTGCCCCAAAGACGAGGACGAGTGCAGCGATCGCGAACACGAGGTCCCAAGAGCCCGTCGCCTGGAGAATGGCGCCCGTGACCACGTTGCCAATGATGCCCGGGATGGTTCCAAAGGTGTTGGAGACTCCCATGACGTGTGCGGCGTGGTTGGGCGCCACATCGATCATGTTGACCCAGTAACCAGCCATCGCGGCGCGACTGGTGAAGAGCGTCAGACACAGCAGCGCCACTGCCACGGGCGCCGTCTTGGCGAGGCGCAGTGAGAACAGGAAGAAGGCGCATCCGAGGAACGAAAAGGCGTTCATGGCCTGACGAACGTGCAGCTCACGGTAGCCGCGCGTGACAAGGAGGTCCCCAATGCGTCCGAACAACAGCGTACCGGTGTAGCCGCACATGTACGGAAGCGCCGCGGCAAAGCCACCTTTCTTGGCCAAGTCGAGGTCCAGCACTTGGTTGAAGTACTGCGGGATCCAGCCCAAGAGAATGTACCAACTGTAGTTGTAGCACATGTGCGCCACGTAGATCGCCCACGCAGGCCGCGAGGTGAGCAGCACGCGCCAATTAATGGCATGCGTGTCCATCTCGGCGCGCGAGTGCTGGCGGCGGTGCGTCTCCGGATCAAGTGTGCGGTTGCGAATGATGAAGCTTCGTTCCTCCGAGGTGATGTGGGGGTCTTCCTCGGGCCGACTCACCCCCATGCTCGAGAACGCCACGACCCAAACGAAGCTGAGCACGCCGAACACGATGAAGATCCGCTGCCACCCGCTGGCGGCCATGATGGCGGGGGAAAGCAGCAGCGCCGAAATGGTGCCCAGATCCGAGCCACTTGCCACCAGCGACACGAGGCGACTGCGCTCCTGCACGGGGTACCACGCGCCAGCAACTTGGTGCATGCATGGGAACAGGATCCCCTCTCCAAGACCCATGCCCGCCCTTGTGAAGAACAGACACGTGAGGCATTTGGCCACGAAAACAGTCGACAGGTCCTGCAGTATCGAGGGAATAGTTAGCACAGTCTTGTCGACAGGACAGGCCACGTCTTGCTTTCACGTACAAACAGCGTCCAGACGATAACACCCGTGAGCAGCACCACTTTGGCGCCAAACCGGGCAGCGAAATACCCTCCTGGGATCTACAACAATGCACAACAACAATGTCAATTTTATGGTTGTTGGGGGTAGTTGTTATGAGCTGCTAGTACCTGCGTGCACATGTAGCCGTAGAAGAAGGCGGAGAGCACCTCGCCCTGCTCCTTCTTGTTGGCCACGATGGCCGGCAGCGCGATGCCCATGTTGGTTCCTGCCGGACGCAGCATAATCAGATCCGGAAGTTCATTGCGCAAAGGGTCAGGGAGCTTTACGCACTGTCGGCGTAGCAGATAGTGGAGACGCAGAGACACAGGAACGCCGTCAGGTAACGCCGCCTTCCGTGCGGCAGCTTCATGGCCGCGGGCACGGCGACGATGGCAGCCTTCTTCCACACCTCTTCCTTCATGGCAGGATGTTAAATGAGCGGTTAAATGAGCGGTTAAGGATACATGTAACCGTTACACTCATCAAGGGGTTTCAGCCAATCACAGCGGACATAACCACTTCAACATGAGTCAGGGTCCTGCAGGACGGCGAGATTCACTGACTCTTCCTTCATGGCACGATGTCAAATGAGCGGATAAGGATACCGGTAACCGTTACACTCTTCAAGGGGTTTCAGCCAATCACAGCGGACATGACCATTCAATATGAGTCAGGGTCCTGCAGGACGGCGAGATTCACTGACTTTCATTGGACATGGAAGGATAATTAGACAATCGCACATCGAGCAGATAGGCTTACAGGACTAGCGGAAGCTCGCGGTCTCTCCTAGTGGGGACTTGGCGCGGTACCGCTTGGGGGCGGCCAGAGCGGACGCCTTGGCGGCCTGGCGAGCGCCGGTGCCCGCACTGGGAACCTTCATGCTCCTGTGCATCTTCTTGTGCAGCACAGACGGACCTGCCTTCTTGAGCTTGGACGGGGTTGCCGGTTTGCTCTTGGGCCGAGGCTCGGCAGTTGCACTCAATGATACTGGGTGAAGATCTGCAGATTCTTGACTGCTCGGTGCATTGTTGATAGCGGCGGTCTCGGTGCTGACTGGAGCAACACTCTCGGATTTCATTGGGGCGTCGTCCGCGGCAGGCGTGACGTCGTCAGAGCTGGCATCGCTCAGCCTTCTCCGTTTGTTACCTGGAGCGGGCTCACTGCTGGACGTGTTGGCATGGCTGGGTAAATTCTCCACCTGCTCCGTCGAAACCTTTGTAGGCTCGAACGAGGGGAACGGATGGCTTTCTTTCTTAATCGGCGTGGCCCCAGTTCGTGTGTTGATCTAGGCAAGGAACCAGCAAAGTAGTTAGCAGCAGCCACGAAACAGACAGGACGAAAGCCTCGCCGTACCTTTCTCTTCTTCATGTACGTCTCCACATTCTGCAAGTGCTGGGTGGACGACTCGGTCGCTTGCTCAACAATCTCCTTTCCAAGCGCGGATGCTGCTTCAATCGTGAGCTTCGTGTTCGAAAGCTGAGCTTGGAGCCCTTCCTCCAGCGTCTTGCACCCGCTCGATAAAAGTTGTCGGAGCTCCTGGTGATTCCCCAAGAACTGTGTCAACTGTCCTCGTCTCTTTGTCGATGCCTCCCTGTCTTTTCGATTGTGCGTGTCCATCAACTTGGATATTTCCTCCGTGTGCTTCTTGGCAAGCGCAGCAGCTTCGCTGCTCCATATTGCTTGCAACTGTCCGTGCGACTGAACCTGCCCGGACTGACGGACATCGGTCTCGCCGAGTTGCTGGCGCATTGCAGACAAGCGCTCACGAAGACCAGCCGTGTCGCTTTCGTGCTTCGTGTTGTGAGTCCCCATGACCTGGACGAAGCTCTTCACTTCTTGCTCGGTGATCGTCTGGACATACGATAGCTGCTTCTGCTGCTTCTTCGTGTTCTCTTCAACGAGCAGCGTCTGCTCGTCAAGCTTTTGCGTCTGGCTCTGGATGCACTTGTCGATGTACTGAGCAAGGTTCGTCTTGATGCCGTTCAGTTCCTCCTGCTGCTGGGCGTTGCTATCCCGAAGTGCAGCCATCAGGGCCGCCTTGCTCTCTTCGAGTTCCTTGGCTTGCTTCTCGATTGACATGTCAATCGCCACTTGAAGCTCCAGCAACTTGTCGCTTTGCTCGGTCAGAAAGCTGCCAAGCTCCTCACGTGAGCCCTCCAGTGCTGACTGAATATTCGCCAGAAATGACACGTTTCGAGACTTGGACGACGTCAAGTCTTCCATCATGGCAGTGGCGTGGCTCTTGGACGTTTCCAGGAGCTTCTCGAGCCGCTGTTGCATGACCTCCTGCTGCTGCTTGACCGACGCCACCACTTCTCCACGCTGCCCACTCTTTTGGGCGTCATCTTCAGCAATTGCCTCTGACTCTTGTGCTTTACGGTCTTCCAACAGGCCTTGCAGCGCATTCAGGCTCGTCATCAAACCGTCCAAGTCTGTGGAGTGAACAGTCTGAAGCTCATTCAGAGCGCTCGAGACGTCCTGGAACACGCCTTCTTGGCTTTCCTTGTGCTTCGCTAATCGCTCCAGGAACGCGGCGATCTGAGACTGCGAGTCACTACGGTGTGAGCTCGCCAGCGCAGTGTTGGCTTCTTCTGCACGCTGGGTGTTCTCAATCTTCGTCAAAAGCTGAGCGGCCCGCATTTCGCTGGAATGGAACAACTTGGCAGCAGTAGCTCCGTTCGCGAGAAGAACCTGCTCGTTGTCCTGAAAAGCCTTCAGCACGGCCTGCACTCGCTGCAGCTCCTGCCTTGTCTGCTCCAGTGTCTCTTTCGTGGACGTGAGCTCGCCTTCCGTGGCAGCCAATTTGTTGCTCACCTCTTGCTTGGCAACAGTCAGCGCTGCGACCTCAGCCGCGTGCTTTTCGGCAGCTTCCTCAAACTCTTTGCAAGAAGTGTTTCTCGCCTTGAGCATTTCCTCAAGCTCCGTCAGTTGCACAGTCTGTCCAGCCAGTCGCTCTTGCATGTCCGTAAACTGCTCCAGCGGGAGATACACGCCGTCCTTGAGCCTAGCAGCACGCAGAGCCGCACGCAGGTTCTCAATCTCGCTTCCAAAATCGTTCAGCAGCCCCGCCTTGGTCATTCTCTGGTTCAGCTCAGGCTTGTTCTTGATGTGCTTGGCGCGGAACGCATACTCCAACGTACTCAGAGTCTCGTCAAGACTATCCGCGCATGGAGCTAAGGTGGCAATGATCGTAGTCTTCGCGCGCCCTCCAAGCGATTCCTGCAGCAGACGTGTGAGCTTACTGTCACGGTATGGGACGTGCGGAAGGTTGTCCACCAGCGCGGTGATGACGCGGCCCAGCGTGAGCAAGCTCTGGTTGATGGTGCCGGCCTCGCGCGCCCTGGCGTTGCGTGCCCCCGAGCGTCCCACGCACTCGGATCCAGCCAGATCCACGAGGTTGAGCTGACCGACGCGCAGCAAGTCCTCCCCAGCGGCATTGTGCTCCTTGCTGTGGATGCGGATGGTGAAGATGCTATGCGAGCGGCTAGAGTTCTCGTTCATGAGCGTCTCGGACGTGACGCGGTTCTTGACGCCGACATTCACCAGCTCGTAGACGTGCTTGGCCGTGGTGGCCGTGACTTCCAGCAGGTTCATACAGTAGACGCCGCCACGCTTGACGTCCTCCATGAGGCGCAGCTTCTTGTCCGTGTCGGGGTCCAGCAGGTCCGACAGCTCTTCGTTGTAGAGCTGCAGGAAGGACACACGCACGCTGAACTCCTCTCCGCTGGCCTCCAGCGCGTCAAAGATGCAGCGCACGCTGCGCGGGATGATGCCGGCCGTGTCACTGCCCGGCGACAGATCGCCCTGCATGGTGTACGTCTTTCCCGTTCCTGTCTGGCCGTAGGCGAAGACTGTGCAGTTATAGCCCGCGAGCGCCTCGTCCACGGCGGGTCGCACCACGGAAGTAAACACGTCCTTCTGCGTCGAGTACTGACCGAAGACGCGGTCGAACGTGTACGTCTTGCGCTTGAGCACGGCTAGCTCGTGCGAGTGCGGCTTGCACTGCACCACGGCACCGCGGCCTGCCGCCTTCTCGCGCGCGTTCAGAGGGCGGCAACGCACCGCTACCTGAACATTCGTGGGCGTGGGCGGCGGCGGCTCGGGCACGCTGGACGAAGAGGACGACGACATTCGGCGAAGGTCGTCAGAGTCCTGGGTCATGACGCGCTCGTTTTGTGGATTTGTGTTTGAATTTGAGCGCGGGATGAGGAGTGATGGTCAAGTACTGTCAGTGACTGAAGTTTCCACGTACTTTGGGAAAGTACCGTGGACGACGTAACGTTCGCCTTATTTGATGTTCAACCACACTATTTAAGCTGCCGACCAACCAACCTCGTTTGAAGCACGACGCTACTTGCCACTCCAGCAATCGAAAGCTCAAGCTACGACGAGTATGGCGCAGCCCAAGGTGAGTGAGACGCTGCTGGACGGGCAGAAGCCCTTCGCCCAGTGCGAGTTCGGGCTGGACCGCCGCCTCACCAAGGCGGTGGCTAAGATGCGCTTCGTGCACGCCACGCTGGTGCAGCTGCACTGCATCCCGCTAGCGCTGCAGGGCAAGGACCTGCTGGTGCGCGCGCGCACGGGCTCGGGCAAGACGGCGGCCTTCGCGCTGCCGCTGCTGCACAAGATCCTGCAGCACAAGCAGGATGCACCCGCTAGTGAGCCGGCCGTGCGCGCGCTGGTGCTGGTGCCAACTAAGGAGCTGGTGGAGCAAACGCGTCGCCACATGACGGAGCTCATGTACTACTGCCAGGACACGGTGAGTCTGCTGGCGCTCGGAGGCCAGAGCATGAACGCGCAGCAGGCGCTGCTGCGTGACGCGCCCGACGTGCTGGTGTCCACGCCCGGCCGCCTGGTGGCGCATCTCGAAGCCGGCAACCTCACGCTCAAGGACTCGGTGCAGACGGTGGTCATTGATGAGGCTGACCTGGTGCTGTCTTTCGGCTACGGCGAGGACATCCGCACCATCTTCAACGCGCTGCCGAAGGCCTGCCAGACGTTCTGCATGTCGGCCACGCTCAGCCCCGAGCTGGAGAAGCTCAAGCGCTCGGTGCTGCACAACCCCGCGGTCGTCAAGCTCGAGGAAGGAGCCACGGACGGCAAGCTGCAGCAATTCTACCTGCCGGTGAGCCCAAAGGACAAGGACTTGCTGCTGTACGCGCTGCTGCGACTCGGCGTCGTGAGCGGCAAGGTCATCTTCTTCGTCAACTCGACGGACGCGGCCTACCGCCTCAAGCTCTTCTTTGAGCAGTTTGTGATCAAGAGCGCCGTGCTCAACGCCAAGCTACCGCACAACTCCCGCCAGCACATCATTGAGGAGTTCAACCGCGGCCTCTTCGACTACCTGATCGCCACGGACGACAGCGTGGACCGCGATGAAGTTGGGGGCGAGGATGAGGACGAGGACGACGAGGAGGAAGAGGGGGAAAATGGGGATGACGCAGAGAAGTCGGACGCGGAATCTGACGCTGCGGAGGAAGAGGAGGAGCAGGACAGCGACGATGAAAGCGACAAGGAAGAGGGCGACGACAGCGAGAAGGAGGAGGACAGCGACACGGAAAACGAAGATGCTGACGACGAGGAACAGCAGGCGACGAAGGCGACGGGCTCGAAGCGCGGCCGCCCTGATGACGAAAGCTACGGCGTGTCACGTGGTGTCGACTTCCGTGGCGTGCAGTTTGTTATTAACGTCGACTTCCCGAAGAGCGTGCGTGCGTACACGCACCGCATCGGGCGTACTGCGCGTGGCGGCGCGTCTGGTACGGCGCTGTCTCTGGTGTCCAAAGACGACCCCAAGGAGGAGCGGGCACTGAAGCGTGTGCAGGCGAAGCAGCAGGCCGTCCGCTCCGAGGCGAACGACGTCATCGCGCAGCCCGCTGAGCTTGCGTTCGACCTGAAGGAGATTGACTGCTTCCGTTACCGTGTGGAGGACGTTCGTCGCGCCGTCACGCGCGTGGCGGTACGCGAGGCACAGCTGGCCGATGTGAAGAAGGAGATGCTCAACTCGGAGCGCCTTGCGGCCCACTTCCAGGCCAACCCGCGCGAGCTGAACGTGCTTGAGCACGACAAGGTGGTGGGCTCTGCGCATGTGCAAGCTCACTTGGCGACGATCCCCGACTACCTCGTGCCTATCGAGCTGCAGCCGCCTGTACCAGCGCGCACCAAGAAGAAACACAACAAGCGACAGCGTCTCGCCGACGGCAAGCGCCGGACGGACAACGACCCGTTGCACACGTTCGTGGCGCCGGACGCCGCGGACGACAAGAAGCAGACCGTGGAGGACCGCATTAGCTATGGCAACTCGGGCGTGGGGAAGAGCACTGCCGGTCGTCAGAAGTGGAAGAAGCAGCACCGCAAGGGCCACTTCAACCCCAAGACGATCGCCAAGAAGAAGTTCAAGATGAGCAAGGGCGCCACCACCTAAGCAGCTGGCCCTTGTCGAGCCCCGGTGCTGCTTGGTCAGGTACAACGGCGCTCTGCCAAATAGATGCACGTGTTTTTCATGCTTGTTCTTGTGCCGCTCTACTGAAGGTTGCGGTCGACGGTCGAAGCGAAGGCTGGTAACGAGATGGGGCGGCTGGAACCGAAGTACCGGAGCGCTGCAGGCGGCGAGTTGCCAGGCGGCACGAAGAGCGCCATGCTCGTCGGATCTCCCTGTTGCTGCAGCTCGACGATCTGGCGCCAGAGCTCGTCGCCTGCAAGCTGCACCACTCGGTCTGCCGGGAGCTCCTCGTCGCGCACGTCCACTTCCACCAGAGCCGAGTCGGCGCGAGGCTGCAGGGCGTCGGCCAGCATGCGCTTTCGGTCGTACGCGTAGTCCAGCAACTGCAGACTGCGCATGTGCTCGGTGTGCTCGCGCTCGACGCGAGCGAGGCGTTGGTGGTCGGCCGCGGTGCTGGCTGTGGCGCGCGCGGCGAGGATCTCGGGCGGCGCGGGGAAGATGGTGCTCGTGGAAGACGAGAGCGAGAAGAGAGGCTTGTTGCGACGCACCACCTCCTCTCGGAGCGAGCGGAAGTCGCGCGAGAAGAGCACTTCTTCTTCGGCGAGCGTTTTCATGGCACGCACGTCTCGCTCTCGCTGCGCACGAGCGTTCTGCTCGATCGCTTGGCAGTGCGCCTTGTGCGTCTGCATCCAGTGACGCGTCTGGTCGGTGCGAGCGAGCTGCTTCTCGAGCTCGTTCTCGCGGTGATCGCGCACTTCTTCGTGGTGGACGTGGCGAGAAATCATGGCCACACTGGCAGAGAAGGCGCGTGCGATCTCTGCGCTTTGCTGTCGAGTCCGTCGGCCCGTCGCCTCGGCCTCCTTCTTCTTGCGTCGCTGCTGCACCTGCACGGTCTTCAGCTTGGTCACCGCCGCCAGCGTTGCCGGGTCGGCTTTGCTGTGCGAACAGAGCTTGGCGTGGAGCAGAGCTGGTGCCGACGCGGACGCCTTGAGGGCCGGTGCACGTGGCGGTGGGTGGCCAGCGTACAGCTCGTACGGAAACGTGCTCGCAGCGTCGCTTTCGTGTGCGAGTTGGTCGAACGGAGGTTGGCTAGCCTGCGCTGGGGACTGCTGATGGTCGTACCGCAGTGGCGCCAGCTTCTTGTGCTTCCCTTGACCCGCTTTCATCGCGCGTTGCTGTTTCTGCCAGGTCGACAGACTGCGCACGTGCTCGATGAGGAACGAGTCGGTGAACCAGAGCTGGCACGCTTGCACGAAGTCGCTGACCGAGACTGCCATGGCTCTCGACTCGGAAGGTGGCAAGCGCTGCTCCCACCGACGAAAAGCCAACTCGTCCACCTCAAGGCCGTGAAAGCGCAGCAACGGCTTGATCTGCGCCAGCTTGATCCGGCGAGTTTGCCGCACCTGCGGATCGAACGTCGCCAGGAGTTTCTCACACGCGGCCATGAACGCCAAGCGGCGACTGCCGGTGCTTCGCGGTGCTCTTGGTGAAAGCGACAGCGAGGCCGGTCGAGCTGACGGAGGCACGCATTTCGACGCGGGGCTTTCGTACGTTGGTGGCCGTCGGTCAAGCTCTTTGGCGTATGGCTGCGGGCGCTGCAACATACGCTTGACGAGCTCGCGGTCCCGTCCAATCGCTCCCAGAGTCTTCACCGCTGCAGTTGAATGCGGCTGGACGAGTGGGACGGCCTGACGGTACAGCTCGAGCATGCGGTCGCCATTGCGAGACCCAGTTGAAGGGGTATCGACGCCGATGTCCTCGTCACTATCTGCTGGGTCGTCCTCATCAATGGCACGCCGAGGCAGCCGGAAAGGCACGAGGAACGCCACCGAAGAGGGACTCGACTCCATGACTGCGTTGTTGCTCACAGCGTCGAAATCGGTCTGAAAATAGAGATTTGGAAGGTTTTGATTGGCTGATAAAGTTGAAGTGAAGCTACAAGTGTATTTGAAATACACTGCATTCAACTTGAATGCAGTCTAGTTTGTACAGTTTGTACAGTTTGTAGTGAAGCTACAAGTGTATTTCTCGTCTTGAATGCAGTCTAGTTTGTATGGGCACGTCAGAGCAGCGGACGAAGCAGCGTCACGTCGGACAGCATACTGTGGCGGATCCCGTAGCACAGGTACATGATCAGCCCCACACTGAGCCAGATCAGCACACCAACCCTGAAAAAAAAAGCACGGAAGTTAGTCAATCAATAATAAAAAAAGTGGAAAAATATACGCACCAGCCCTCGCCTGGGATGCTTGACGCCATGAAAACATTGGAAAGAATTCCGACGCACGGGACGAAAGGCACCAGCGGGCACTGGAATGACGAGGTCAGGTCACTGCGGGCACAACAAAGAGAACTCGAAGGTCAAGTCGAGAACTCGAGCCAGAAGCACTGGGCGTCGCTACGAACCTGAGTTTGCCCAGTCGGTAGATAAACACGAACGAAGCAATCACGAGCAGAGCGAAGGCGCCTTGGATCGCCCCCGGAAGATCGAACACGAAAGACAGCGACAGAGCGAAACAGGAGATCACGTAGAGCAGCACGCGCTGGACGACGCCAGCACCGCTGAGACTTGGGCGCATGCGCAGAAGCAACACGCCCGCATTCACGAAGGTGAAAACCTGCAGTGTTCCGCACGAAATCACGTTGGCCAGGAAATCGAGATCGAATACGAAAGCGACGGCGGTGACCAGGACACCCGTGAAGACTGTGCTTGCAACGGGTACGTGAGTCCGAGGGTGGAGGTTGGCGAACAGCGGTGGCAGCAAACCGTCCTTGGCCATCTGGTAGAAAATGCGCGGCTGGCCCATGAGGCACGTGAAGGCGGCAGTGGTGAGCCCGAAAATGGAGCCGAACGACACGATCCGTCCAGCCCACGGCGCGTCGTGAAATAGGAACGCATTTACAAGCGGAACTTCGCTGCCCAGGACGTCCACGGGTGCCATTCCGGTCACGACGAGCGACACAGCGACGAAAATGGTCATCGAGATCACCAGCGAGCCAACAATCCCCTTGGGAAGTGTACGTTGAGGCTCGTGCACCTCCTCGGCGAGACAAGCCACCATGTCAAAGCCCAGGTACGCGAAGAATACGACGCCAGCACCCGTCACGACACCATGAACCCCTGCAGGCATGAACGGCTCCCAGTAGATCGACTCCACCTCAGTGCTCCCGAATGCCACCACGAAAACCAGCACTGAAATGTTCAACATGGTGACGAATGAATTGAACTTGGCGGATTCCTGCAGCAGTTCACCCACCAGCACGAACCACAACGTCAGTATCTACACACCAAGTCCAACCGCTACCGTTGCAAACTTACACGGACGCCCACAAGGAGAATTAAGGTGCAGCAGATCACTAGAAACGCCGCCATGATGCTGCACGACATGCCGAGCAGCTCAACACGCACGAGCGAGCGCGGGAGTTGAAAACCCAGGTGCTGCAGGAACAGGTGCGCGTACGACGCCCAGCTGCGTGCAATTCCAGCGGCGGAGATGCCGTATCCCAACGTCAAGTTCCAGCCGATGAGCCAGGCCGCCAGCTCCCCGAACGTGATGTATACGAACGTATAGGCCGAGCCAGTGACCGGCACGCGCGCCGCAAACTCCGAGTACGTGAGCGACGTGAAGATACAGGCCACGCCGCTCAGCAAGAAGGACAGAGAGATGCTCGGCCCTGCCAGCTGTGCCCCGACACCCACGAGCGAGTAGACGCCGGCGCCCACGGAGCAGCCCACACCATACGCCACCACATCTACCAGCGTCAGGCACTGCTTCAGCGAGCTGACGCCAAGCTCGCAGCGCGACAGGGGCTTCACACGGCCAGCAGCCGCCAGGAATCGGTCCATGGCGAGTTTGAGCTCAGGTGTCCCTTTGGCGACGTACTCAGTTTTTATTTTCGTCCAATGATATGACTTCTTACTTCTGATTGGAAGAAATATTCTGTATCCAAAAAGCGAAGGCCCCCTTGGTTGAAATCCAGACTTGAGCAAGATGGCGTCCGTGCCGACCGAAGATGAGCGCACGCAGGTGCTGAATGCGTACAAGGCCAAGGTCATGGAGCACCGCGAGATGGAGAGCAGGTTCGTGGCTATATCTTCTTGCAACAAGCGCCGTCGGAGTCCGTCTGGATCCCGCGTTAGCTCGCTCCATCGTTTGCAGCATTTTAGTCTCTAATTGGACTCTTACGCGCTAATTCAGAGTCAAGAACATGCGCGAGAACGTCAAAACGCTTGTGAAGGAGTTCAACAAGACAGAGGATGACCTCAAGGCGCTGCAGGTGCGGAATTACACCTGGAATTAGCATCGGAGTGCACTTTCACTGACGCGATCTTGTCCTCAGAGCGTGGGCCAAATCATCGGCGAGGTGCTGCGCCAACTGGACGAAGACCGCTTCATCGTCAAGGCATCCAGCGGTCCGCGCTACGTCGTGGGCTGCCGCGCCAAGGTGGACAAGAGCAAGCTCAAGTCGGGCACGCGCGTGGCGTTGGACATGACGACGCTCACCATCATGCGCTACCTGCCGCGCGAAGTGGACCCGACAGTATACCACATGCTGAACGAGGACGCGGGCAACGTGTCGTTCTCCAGCATCGGCGGCCTCAATGAGCAGATCCGCGAGCTGCGCGAGGTCGTGGAGCTGCCGCTCACCAACCCGGAGCTCTTCCTGCGCGTGGGCATCAAGCCGCCCAAAGGCGTGCTGCTCTACGGGCCGCCCGGTACGGGTAAGACGCTGCTGGCGCGTGCGCTGGCGTGCAACATCAACGCCACGTTCCTCAAGGTCGTGGCCAGCGCCATCGTGGACAAGTACATTGGCGAGAGTGCGCGCGTGATCCGCGAGATGTTCGGCTACGCGCGAGACCACCAGCCGTGCGTCATCTTCATGGATGAAATCGACGCCATCGGCGGCAGTCGGTACTCGGAAGGCACGTCCGCTGACCGAGAAATCCAGCGGACGCTCATGGAGCTGCTGAACCAGCTCGATGGGTTCGACGCGCTGGGGCAGGTCAAGATGGTCATGGCGACGAACCGACCGGATATCCTGGACCCGGCGCTGCTGCGTCCTGGCCGGCTGGACCGGAAGATTGAGATCCCGCTGCCCAACGAGGCCTCGCGCATGGATATCCTCAAGATCCACTCGGGTCCGATCACGAAGAAGGGCGAGATCGACTACGAGTCGATCGTCAAGCTCACCGATGGCTTCAACGGCGCCGATATGCGCAACGTGTGTACCGAGGCCGGGATGTTCGCGATTCGCGCCGACCGCGAGTACGTCGTGGAGGAGGACTTCATGAAGGCTGCGCGGAAACTGGGCGAGACCAAGAAGCTCGAGTCCAAGATGGACTACAGCAAGGTTTAAATCCGGTTCGGCACGTTGGCTGGGCGCTCGAGGGGCCGTTTTCCGTTCGCTTCGTTCACAACGCTCAAGGGACCTGAAACCAGTGTGAACGGGCTCGAGAGACGAGACCAATGGCAAATGAACACCGCGTGGTGGGCTGGATCTTGATCGTTGACGGTGTATTCCCTTGTTTTATGCGATGTTGCTGCGTTTGTTTCAGGTTCCGTTTCGGTGGCGCCGCAAATAAAGTGGCGAAGGAAGGAGAATGGACGCCATTTTGCCTGCGAGCTACCTTCGTGTACAAGCTCCGGGGGTTAGGATGGCGTCGACAGGCGGAGCGGGCATGGAGTGCTGCGAGCTGGTCGGGCTGATGGGAGACGTGGCTTACCAGCGCTGTCGACTGCTGCTCCAGGAACTGCGCAAGCTGCATCCGATCTTCGTGTCGCCTCTGGAAGGGATGCTGGAAGTCGAGTACCTAGAGTACTTGCGAAGTCAGGAAGAGAAGGTCCCCAAGAGCAAGCGCGCGGAGCTGCTGCGTACGACCCGGCCGGTCCTTCTGCTGCTGGATTCGTCAAACGGTATGCTGGATGGAGAAGACGAGCTGCTGGCCTTCGCCATGGAACGCACGCAACTTTCCAAGAATGAACTGCTAGCTGCGGCAGCATTCGGTGGTGTCTTGGCGGCTGGAAACGAGGCTGATGGCAGGGACAGTTCAAGGAAGGAGGAGTATGGGGAGAGACTGGCACTTGCCGAAGAAACGCTGGAGGCAAAGGCGGAAGAAGCAGCTCAACAAGCCTTGGCACGGTACCGCGAACTATCGGGACACCAGTACGCGTTCTTGGTTTTCGAAGTTGACGGCGTGGCGCTGCCTCGAGTCGAGCTCGAGCTATTCCACGCGGTGTGCCCGAAGACATGCCGAAACTTCTTGGCTTTCTGTGAGCACAAAGTTCCGGACATCAGCGATGAGACCCAGTACTTGGGGTTCCAGGGCAACTCGGTGCACCGCATCGTGCGTGGCGGATGGATTCAAGCTGGTGATATAGCGGGCAACGGGCGAGGAGACGGACCTCGCCGGTCTCTGTATGGTCTCGAGTTCGCCGACGAAAGCTTCGCCATTTCACACAATGCGGCCGGCGTCATCGTAAGTCTGGACTGCCGCTCTTTCTCTCTGGTGATTCGTTCTCACTGTCTCCACTGCTCCCCCAGTCGATGGCAAACACGGGCCCACATACGAACGGCTCGCAGTTCTTCATCACCCTCGCCCCCCAACCGTGGCTTGATCGCCGCAAAGGTACAGCCATGACTACCCAACGTACGTACGAGCCCTTGAGCTGACCCCGTGTTGTTTCGAGTCTAGTGGCGTTCGGTCGAGTGGTAAGCGGTTGGCGTACGATCCTGACCGTCGGCGGCCTGGAAACTCGGCATGAACGCCCTTGTGTGCCCTGCACCATCGTCGACAGCGGAAAACTACAGTGATGAGCGCACTTCTAGAGGAATAAATAACGATTGCTGTTTCACTTGAGGAAGCTGGCGAGCAACGCCCTAGACCACCGCAGTCTGGCCGACGGGGGAGGAGGCGACCGACATTTGCGCCGCCGCCACGGCTGGGGAGTCGACCACTGCGGCAGTCGGCGTCGAGCTGCTGCTGTTGACTTGCACGAGCTGTAAGTCGTAGCGCAGGCGCTTGAGGTCCACGAGCGACCGGATCTTGTGGAACTCGAGCCCGAGCGCGAGACTTACCTGCTCTTCTTCCAGCCCATCGCCGATGGCGACGAACTCGACGTCTGGTGCCTTGTACTTGTCCAGGATGGTCTCAAAGCACCGATACTTGTGCACTTTCGCCGAGCTGTAGACGCGCTCGATCGGAAAGAACGTGTCCAGCTGGTAAATGAGGCACTTGCACAGCGCCGGCACCAGCTGCGTGTTCGTGACCAGCACGTTCACGTTCTCCACTTCCTCTTCCTCGTCTTTCCTGTCGTCGGTCTCCGGGTGGGCCTCGCGCTGAGAGGACCCGGCGCGGGAATAGGCAGACTTTGCGATGAGCTCCAGCACCTGCCACGCTTCGTGCAGCCAGCCGGTCGAGAAGTTGTCAATAGCGGCCACCAGTGCGCAGCGGATCGCAAACCACTCGCTGGTCGAGTCATGCAGGAAGTCCACGTGGCCACGACGCTCGTAGATTTCCCGGATACGCTCGTATCTCTGCTGTATCGTTGGTTGCCGTGGCTCATGGGGCAGTGCAGCAGTGTCCCCGTCCCTTGGCGCGTCTGCGGCGACGTGGGCGATATGGTCCACGTCCACATTGTGCAGGTCGGTGAAGAAGAAGTGCTTCTCCAGCATGGCCAGCAGGAAGGTCATCATCTGCTCGCCCAGAGCCACGCCGGGGGCCACCTCCTTACCGTGCGTCTGGGCAAACGTGCCCGTGTACAGTGAGGCGAAGAGCACGAGCGTCTCGTCCAGGTCCCAAATGAACACGCGCCTCCGCACGCGCGGCTTCTTGGGGGTTCCAGGCAGCAGCGATTGCTCTGGAGCCTCTTCCTCTCCGTCTTCGTCCTCCGCTCTTTCAGCCTCGTCCTTCCCCTGCGTCACCTTCCTCGCCGGCACGTCGGCCTGCTGTCTCTGTCCAGGCTCCGACCTCTGACGTTTCAAAGGGCGGGAGGCGTAGCTCTCGTCGCGCTCGGCGTCGCGCTCTCCGTCGTGGGCACCCGCGTTCTTGAGTCGCGCCGGGCCCCTCTCAACGGGCGTCACGTCTGCTTCCAGCCGCTTGGACGGAAGCAGAGACAGCAGCAGCGACAGTAGTGTGGCCCAAAGACGCGCTCGCCACTGAAGCGTCAGGCGCTGACGCTGTAGCGCCTCCACCCACTGCAGCCCCAACATGAGCGTCACGGCTCCGCAGAGACTCACGCCCACCACGGGCAGCAGCACCAGCTGGGCCACGGCCTGTTGCAGTCGTGCGCGCAGCAACGTCATCGGGTGCAGCCACTTGTTCCTTGTCGCGACCGAGTGCGAGTGAGCAACGCGGGCTGCCACACCCACCCTCCCAGCCAGCATGTTGGTCTCAAAAGGTATTGTGACTGGCGCGTCGTCATAATTTAGGTAGGAAAAAATTAACGCGAAAACTCACGTCAATATTGTCTACCTGGTGATAAGTACAATAGTAGCCTTTTTGTTTATTACTACTACTTCCCGAGATGGGTCAAGTGTACTACAAAAATACCTGTTGCAATTGCGCTATTGGAATTAATAAAATAAATTTTCAAATGACCGGGTCTCAAACAATTGTTTAACCGATGGGTTTGTCTTGGTACAAACAGCGTTTGCAGCGACTAGCACCATCAGCACTCTGGGTGATCAGCATCTTTATCTCGAGCACGGAAACGCTGCATAGATTCGTGTAGTCGGCCTTTAATCTCACATGCTGCTTGGCCGATTTGTCATTCGATGCGGTCAACAACCTGAACATATTCGCGGTGTTGTCGAGCACAGTGCGCACGGCCAAGCTTATCCCACTCTCCAACTGGTCCAGGTCCATCAACTCCGACGATCCCGTTGGGTTCCTCAAATATCTCACTGACAGAGACTTTATCAACGTTGCTGAGAATAGGTGTTTTCGACAACGATGTCCTTGTAGAATGGCTCGAGTTGATTCCTCATTTCAAGCTAGTCAACATTGGTTGCTGGGAATGGGTTGGTGTCTTCGACAAGGTGTATAACGACCTGAGCGTATCCTCTATTAGCTTGTATAAGGGAAAAAAGTCAAGCCGTTCGACAAGGACATCATTGTCGATGACACATATTCCCAACAATCGATGTTGACAAAGTCTCTTTTCGGCGAGATACTTGCTGAACCAGCCGAAGTTTATGGCGCCATATTTGACCTGGTCCAGTTAGAGATTCAACATCGCGATGATGAACCGGTGCTCTGCCGCACCAAACGCGCCACTGATCGAGCTGTCGAAGCAGCACGTAACATGGAAAGCCGATCTTATAAAGTTGACGCCATATACGCTGTGACGGGGCACACAGCACCTTGCACAGAACTGCGGGAAGTATGCAATACTTCCAGTGAACTACAGTTCACTAGTCCCTGGTCTCTGGGGACGGTTAACCAAAAAGAGGGTACGTTTAAGGCTGAATATATTTATAGGAGGGCTGCAATACAAACTAGAAGACTCTTATAATGAAACCTAATCAACTGACCAATGGTTGGCTCAGAGGATAACGGGTATCTCGTACCCCGAATAGTCCGACGGACGGTGCGCAAGCGCTTCCCGAGATGAAGTCCTGGCGGGCTCCATCTCCAAGGGCATAGCCTAGCGGCAATACCCCGGCATCTTCTGGTGCCTCAATGGCAGCGGTGCCTGCAGCTCCAGGCCGTCGCATCCGCACGGCCAACCAAGCGCTCATGGATGAGCTCGAGGTCGTCTTCAGTGGTGAAGACAGTGACCCGGAGGAGTCCGAGCGTCAGCGTTCGCCTGCGAGGGCCGAACCTGTGGACACTCCTCCACGCAAGCTCACTCTAGCTGTGATTTTGTTGCGATTGATTCGGATGAATAACATCATCTCTCCGACCTCTCTAAAAATTTGTATGCTCGTTGGACTTGATTATTGACCAATGAAATGTTGCAGGTGGTTTTAGTCCAATCCAATCCAGCATGAGGTCTTGTTTTCGGCCAATCAAAA
>KV736808.1:1861-15777 GCA_000500225.2 Phytophthora pinifolia | reverse complement strand
CGCCTGCCCCTTGACATTACTGCTGAACTTCTCCCACAACTTGTGCATGATCTCACCGAAGGAGGCGCCATTGGCGGCGAAAATTTCCAGCTGCTTGCCTGACGAGTCTCGTTGTCCGACGGTGTTCTTGACAATCGCTTGGACAACCAACTGCAGGCGATGTTGGTCAGTGTTCTCAAGCGAAGCATTCAGAGATACACGAGCTCGCTGACTTCTAGAAGCTCCTGGTGGTGGAGATCTTTGTGGTGGGGTTCTCTCACGCAGCGGATACGGAGAAACACGAGTTGTTGACGACGAGACTGAGGGTAGTGTCCTGCGACCAGGTCGTTGAGTTGTCAGTGGATGCACACGAGACTCTGGGGAGCTCTCGTTCTCGGTATGGGTGGTGGTTGTAGCAGCGATGCTGCCTTCAAGGTCCTCCATGGTGTCGTCGAGATCGAGCTGTGTGGTGTGCCGCCAGTTCTGACTTATTGAATGGCATACATGATGCTATTACGGAGGTTGCGCGGTTGCGTGCTGGTTGATTCGAAGAACCGCGCAAGGAAATTTTGAGTAGAAACCACAATGGTGTCACGAAATCACAGTGACACTAATTCGCTAATTTTGCACACACAGTAATTGCGGTGACTACTTATTGGAAACCCCAATTTATTACTGTACTGCAATATATTTTCCGACCCCAGAGCGGTCCCCGCTGCCACCGTCTCGCCTCGCCCAAGTGGACCATCTGCTGGGCGGCGGCGCGAGCGGCAGACGTCGGTGGCTCGGCGAAGCAGCGCATCCAGGCGAATTTGGCCTGCACGAGCAGCTGGCGGAGCTGCAGTTGCAGCTTGGTGAGCCGCGTCTTGAGCTCCAGTCTCGTCTCGATGGAGAAGTACTGGGACGCATCGGCATTAGCGCCACTCATGGGAACGCCTCGCGCGCTGGTCGGCGGCAGGACGAGCATCGCCCGCTGGCGTGTGGACGAGCCGCGCGTGATCGCAGCGACTGGGCCGCTGGATTGACGGACGGGTCCACCAATGGTGGCACCATGGTGTGGTCCGGCGCTTCAGCGACGGGTGACCGCAGTGGCTCCTTGTTGAAGTTGACCTGCCGCCCCGATGGACGGACGATGAACAGCGACGCGAGGCAATCCACTGAACATTGCGTCGTGCCGGTGCGGCGAAGTGTGTGTGAAGACAAGACGGTGTCGAGTCGGTAGCGGAAGCCTCGCGTGCGAGCAAACTTCTGCCCACCGCAGCTCGATTTGCAGCGTGAATCACTTCGCGAGAGCACGACGCGCCAGATTGCTTATCGGCGAGCTTTCATATCTTTCTATGCTTGCTTCCAGCGCTGCCGCGAATGTGAGGAAGGCTCTTTCCGCCGCGGTCGGACGACACCTGCAAGCCTCAGCTTTTTTCACGGCCGGGTTCAAGCGGGATGTCGGCACCGCGAGTGTTCCGCGAACGAACCATGCGCAGTGAAGACACCGCAGGCATCGTCGGTCGACACACGGGACTGCCTGGCTCTCGCTCGATCTGCTGTATTCCTGACCTACCTGCAGAAGGTCCACCCCCCCCTCAGATCATCGTCAAGCGGTGGGACTCGGTATGTTTTGGGCGGAACGAGGGGATCGTTAAGGCTTTGGCGTGGCCCGAAGAAGACGTCGTTGAGGACGAACACACAGACAACAGCATTCGCAGCGTCGTGTCAAACTGCTGATGCCCATTCTCCTCATTCCAATAAAATTCCTTGTCTGCCAGTGGCTAAAATGCGGCCTCTGAACGCTTTGTATTGGTCAAAACCAAATCGTCTCGTCGTGACAAAGAGCAAAGAAGAGCCGACCTCCCGCTCGACTCAAAGCCGACTGACTGCCCTCGAGAGTCGAGCCACAGCGAGATAAGGACTGTAGCCCACGCCCGCCACTCCTCAAGGCGATGGCTTCCCAGCAGCCGCAGCAATGGGCGGACACCTCTGTCTACGCGCAGGTCTACTCACAGGCGGACGCAACCAACTCGGAGAGCATGTCGGACGAAGCCGCGGACGTATGCCGCTTCATCCACAGCCAGTGCGACAAGGAGCTCTTCACGTGCGAGTACTTACGGTACGTCGTCGTTGCTCTACCTTTTTGGTAGGGTAGAACGAAGTTCTACCTAAACTAACGGTTGTTCTACTGTTATGCAGAAGCAATAAAGCGAGTGGCCACAAGGTATGAAGAATTGGAGTGAGAAGTGGGGGTCAGTAGAATTGACTTAATAACGCTGTGTTCTACCTTCTTTGACTGTAGAATCTGCGGTGTTTCCCACATTGCTGCGGCGGCCACAACCCCAAGAGTTTCTGCGGCTCGGGGCTCGTGGTCGAGTGCTTCCTGTCCAAGTGCCAGCTCGTGCTGGGCCGGTTCGAGGAGGTGGCCAAGCAGCAGCCCGTGAAAAGCCAGACGCTGCCGTCGCCCTCGGCTAACGCCGCCGTGGACACGAGTCTGGGACGCAGCAGCCTCGTCGTGGGTCGAGAGTACCCGCGCCAGGAGCTCTTCGACGACGTCAAGATGCCCGACCAGCCCTTTGGACGCTGGTTCCGAGGCACGGCTGTGCCGAGCAGCGCCGCCAACAGCACGTGCTTCTTGCTCAATGGCAACCGCCAATCGTGGCACTACGGGTGGCAGTCGTCGCGCTTGAACTGCAAGAACCTGCACGTCTTCAAGGTCTACGTGTTCGATGAAAGCGCCCGTGGCAACGCCAGCACGCTCACGTGCGTGGCCGCGCTGGCGTCGCCCGCGTTCAGGATCTCGTCCAGTCGCAAGGCGCGAAAGACGTTCCGGTCGCCACTGAACCAGGCGGCGCCCAACGCGACAGCTGCGGCGATAGGACTGCAGGGCCTGCGTCAGAATGGGAGGCAGCTGAGCGCGCCCGGAGCTGCCTCGCCGACGCCGAACGCGAGACGTATCGATGAGCTCTTGGCAAGCGCCACGGGAAGTCACACGCCGGCTGCGGCCATGTACGCGGCAGCTCAGCAACCGCACCGACCACCGAGTGGCTTCATGTCGGGCCAGCGAGACCCGGCACGCCGTGAACGGAAGCGCCTAACGCGCTCGGCGTCGCTCAAGACGGACTATTTCTCGACCATGTCGTTCCCCACGATGCAGCAACCGCAACCGTATCAGCGACCTCCGAGACTGTCGCTGTCGGCCACGCATCCGCCGCACTTCGAGGAGCTTGAGGACAGCCGCGCGTCAATGCCGTCGCTGCCGGGCGTCGGGTCCTTCCTCACGAACTCTGCCGGGTCTGGGCCGTCAGGAGGCAACCGAGCATTCCACACCCGACGCTCGTCCCTGGCAGCTCTGCCGATGCCGGTAGCCAACGCGCAGACTCTGACGCGCCAGCAGCAGCAGCGACCGGTGCCCGTGCTCACGCCTATCACCGGAATGATGCAGCTTCGGCTCGAGAGCCGCTCGCCGTACACGAGCACGCCGATCGCCAGCTCGACTCCGTCCTCCTCCAGCTCGACCGTGTCGTCGTCTGGATCGGGTGCGCCTCCGGTTCATACCCGCCTTACGGCCGCAGCACTGCACCAACACGCGTACGCTTCCGCCCGCCCCTACCCGTACGCGCGACGTGATTCTTGGTCGAGTAACTTGCAAGGCATGATACCTGAAGGCGGTGGCGGCATCCCCATGATGAGGACGTCGCCAGGATCTTCGCCCGACAGCTATCTCAACCGCAAGCGCAACCGATCCACGGACTCGGACAAGGCCATCACTGCCGCGATCGAGGCCTCCGAGAAGATCCACCCGACGCTGTCGCCCGTGTCCTCCCCGGGCTCGTCACCTCCTTTGGTGGCCCCTGTCCCGACCGATAGTGAGCTCTATCGCCGCGCGCGGATCTTGCAGCTCGCGTTCACGATCGTGAAGCGGATCCATCGCTTCGAGGAAGTGGCGGCCAAGCACCAGGACGCACGTCCGTCACCCCCCAAGGTCTATCGTCACTCGTTCGAAATGATCACTCCGCCGACGACCCCGAGGACGCCGCGTAAGAAGTGCACGCTGGAGCAGATTCCTTTGAGCAACCCGAAGCTTTTGTACTTGTGTTCGAACCTTGTGACGGTCTGCACGGCGCTGATGAGCTCGGGGCTGCTGGAAGACATGCGCCACCAGATGCACGACTGCGCGCAGGCCGGGCGGGGCGCGCTGGCGGCTTACGCGCGGCTTGTGGACTTGCTCAACGATTCGGTTGGTTGAGGCACAGGTGTCACGCCTGCCGTGCGGCATGCACAAGTCGTGGGGCGACGCGGAATCGGCCGACGAGGGCGAGTGGGACCTGTACGAAATGCTCAAGAGCTGCGAGCCGTGGCTGATGCAGGAGCCCTGGTGGGTGGTGCTGGACGATGACGACCAGCAGCAAGCAGGGGACAAGGACGAGGGCGCGCTGCGTCCGCTGCCCTACATGAACATGTTCGCCGACTACTACGACGCCATTCGAGACGCCGTCCCATCCCCACAGGACCGGCAAGTTGCAGCTTCGTTGCGGAAGGCTGCTCTCACGGGAGCCAACGGACTAACCGGGGAGTGGAACCGCCAAGGCGAAGCGGACGAGCACCATCTGCAGCAGCCGCAGCGGGTTGCCTCGATTCGGTCGGCGACCGCCGCCTCGTCGCTGTCGTGGCTGGCGCGGTGCATTCATGCGCACACGACCAAGGTCCTCCACATGACGGAGACGGACACGACCATGACGCTGACCCTGCCGAACAGCTTGGTGTCGGCGGACGCCGTGTTCTTGCTGCAACTCGATCAGCAGGAGCCGACGGTGGTGCTGCCCCAGGACTACTTTCCCTTTGGCTGGTCCCGCAAGCGCTCGCTGATGGCGTATCGCGCGTGGCGGGTGCGCGGTATTGACGACGCGAACGGGAGCGCCGTGGCCGTGCAGTTCATGCGCTGGCCGGACGACACGGAGCTCGAGGCAGTCGAGAACGACGAAGAGGAAGTCGAGCTGGACGAGGACGAAGTCGACGACTCACCGGAAGAGCCCGATGAGGAACCGCTCGGCCGCCAGCCAAAGCGCCTCCGCACGCGGATCACCATTTACTTCTCGGTTATCTCGACCACAACGCTGCAGCTGCGTACCATTGTCGAAGCCAGTCTTGCCCCCGCTGCCGCACTGCCTGCGTCGTCCACAGCGCAGCCCTCTGAAGCGGACATGCTGCGCTACTTCAAGTCTCCGTCGTCGTGGGAGATGCGGTCGCAGATCTCGCAGCAGTACACCAAGAACCTGTAAGAAGCAGTCCTATCCAGCCCCGCATCCCCCCCCTCTCGACGTCCGCCTTGTGTGTGCATGCGTGCGTCAGTGTGTGTTTTCCTGAAGGTCGAGTCGGCTGGTCATAGATGGGTAGGAAGCGCGCAAACCACTGCAGATGAACAACCCCTCGATTCGTCTGTACTCACTGCCTTGTCGACGTTGCCGCTGCTGCACTAGTTGCTGGTATCGAAGCTGTTGCAGTCGCTGCAGACGTCGCTGCTGGTGCTGCTACTGCCGTTGGCGTCCCGGTTCTCACAGGAGCTGGCGTTGGTATCGCTCTTGATACTGGTCTTGTCGTCGCTGTGACCTGTGTAAGGGGTGACGAGGTCGAGGGCCTCCCACCAAAGCTCGCGTACGGACGAGAAGCCGCCGCTTTTGCCGCATTGGCAGCCACTGAGGCTGCGGCAGCTCTTTGCATGGCCTGCTGCTGTGTCAGTCTCTTGCGCTCCATCTTCTTCCGTGCCGCCGCGTCTTGACTGGCCTTGACCTTGTCGTTGTATCCAGCCAGCACCCGGGCGTACGGGGTGAAACCCAGGTTCTCCATGCCTTCAACCACGTTGGCTCCGGAGATGGACAAGCCCACGCCCTTCGTCGTTCGCTTGTTCTGCATGATGGAGAGGTCGCGAGCTTCACTGGTGAAGTACAGCAGGAACTCGGTGACGCACTCTTGCATGAAGGCCACGGCGTCCTCGCTGATGCTGATCGCCTCGGACGAGTCCTCAACGTGCGGCCCCGTGACGCTAGCTGCTGCAGGGCTCTTGCTCTTCTCCTCCTGCTTGACCGTCACCCCGCTCTCCTCTTCGTGCGTCCCTGGTAGCGCCTTGTACATGATCTTGGACACAATCTTGGGCGGCAAGTACATCTTGTCCTCGGACTCGGTGTTCGTCCGCGTGGCCAAGTCGAGATCGTAAAACTGCTGCGCGACACGAGGGGAGAGCGACGGCACGGTCGTCGTCGACGGCTGGTAACTAGTCGCAATCGAAGGCGACGTCCGTGCGTACACATCGGTCCGCGGTTTCTTGACGGAGCCTGGAATCTCAACCTCCAGCGGTCGCTTGTACCTTGCTGCAAGCATCGCGGCCTCATTGCCAACCGCTTGATAGGCTTCCATCTTGGCCGCATCTCGCTTCGCCTTCGCCTTCTGGTTGATCTCGATCTGCTTGGCTTGTAGCTGTGCCTTGATGTCCGCATACTCCCGCTCAATCGTGGCCATGTCAGGCTTCACAGGAGCGCGGACGGGTTGCACTGGCGCTGCTGTTGACGGCACAGATACCGTACTTGTTGCCGCACTAGCAGCAGTGGATGCAACCGTCGAGGTACTCGACGCAGCAGGGATGGCAGTGGGCCCGCTAACGGAGGTGGAGCTCGCAGTCTTCGTGGCAGCGGCGCTACTGGTAGATGAGCTGGCCGGTGCCGTGGAGGGGGCCGCGACAGGAGCAGAACCAGCAGAAGAGCTTGCCGTGACTTTAGGAGTAGCAGCAGCGGCGGCGGCGGCGGCGGTAGTGGCTGCCGCCACAGCCTTCGCAGCCGCTTCCTTCTGGGCCGCCTTGTTCTTTTCCCGAAGCAAGAACGCCCCCAGCATCTGCACGATCTTCTGCGTAATGTACTCCGACTTGACCTGCAGATCCAGCGGCCAGCGGCCCTGGTGCATCAACATGGGGCGGCGGCGGGCCAGGCTCTCTCGGTAGTCTCTCTGCGCGAGCTGCAGCAGCATGAGCTCCGTGCAGCGATGCAGCCACGTCGTCATCTTCTCCAGCGCCTGGCGCATCTCGCTGTCGGTTCGGGCGTTGCCCACCCGGATACACACCCTGGCCAGCGCCTCCAGCTCGTTGTCAAAAGCCGTCCTCGCCCTCTTCTTAACCGAGTAGGACGTCGGCGCCGCCGTCACCACGGGCGTCCTGGCCGCCACGGTCGTCGTCTTGGCCGTCTCTCCTGTCTTCTGCAGCTGCATCTTGAGCTGGAGCTGCGCCTGTTGCTGCTTCTGCTGCTTCTGCAACATATCCCGGAGCATCTGCTGCTGCCGGACGACCTGTTGCTGCTGCGCCAACAAACTGTCGGCAATGGAGGTGGCCGTGGCCGTCGTCACAGTGTTTCCTTTGATCTCCAGTTGCTGCTCGTGCAGCCTCAGCAGACGCAAATGCTCCTGCTCCAGCAGCAACTTGTTGCGCAGCCACTCGTCGTTGGAGCGCTGCTGCACGGCCTGCGCCGCCATCGCGGCCTGCCGCTGCACGTTCTGCTGCAGCCTGGCCAGCTGCTCGGCCCGCAGCTTCTGCAGGTCCTCGGTGGTCCTGGCCAGCCCGGTCCCGGCTGGCGTCATGGCGATACCCGACTGTGCCTCAAGTTGGCGTGTCATGGCCTGGTACTGCTGCACCTGCTGCTGCGCGAGCGCGAACTGCAGCCTCCTGGCCTCCTCTTGAGCGGCCACCGCGACGTCCTTTGTGTCAGCTTCTGAGGCCTTGCTCGCAGTAGTTTCGGCAACTTTCTCGGTCTTCGGGGCATCTGTAGAGGCCTTAGACGTCGACGCAGGTCCAGACGATGTGGAGGATGGGCGTCCGCCGGCATTTTGAGACTTCTGCGGGGATTTGGAGGACGCGGAAGGTTCAGGAGGGTGAGCTGACGACTTGGCTTGGTCATGAATGTCGTTGGATGGTGTGGGGGTCGTGGGGTGCGGCGCTGGAGCTGCCGACGCCGACGCTGGTGTCGTCGCCGCCGGTTGGTCCATCGTTGGAAGGGAGTTTAAATACGTACCCTGGTTATCTGATTATTTTTGTAATTTCTGAAATACATTTTGGGGTTACGTTGAAGGGTCGTCAACACTAATCATTAGCTGAGAGGGTGGTTGGCACCTTGTTGTCGAGGATTAAACCATCGCGGAAGCGGAAGTCGTACGGGACGTACTCGTACCGCTGGATGAGTGCGTACGGGTGTCTCCACGCGTACTCTAGCATCCTGGCGTTCTCCTTGCTGACGTACGGGAGTAATAGGCCCAGACTTGCATTGTCCAATACGTCTTGAGAGGCGCTGGGGTCGATGTCGGCTGCGACGGCAAAGTCGCCCCGGTACCAGTCGCACATCTTGGGCAGGAGCACGACGCGGTTCTTCTCGTCGTAGCGAAGGATGCGAGCCACCACTTGGCGCGTCGCTTCGTCCAGCTGAGCTCCAAGCTTGTTGCGGTCATAAACCGGAATGCGGTCCGAGCACGAGAAGGTCATGCAGTTAAGTGCGAAGTTGATGCGGAAGTCGGCGGATCGAAGCGCCAGAAGTCTGCGCGGATCCATGTGCGCGTCTCCGAGCCGAGGGATGACCAGAGACGCCAATGGCCAGCGCAACGACGTCATGGGCGCTCGTAATACACAGTGCTCGATCTCCGCGAGCGAGAAGACGAGTCCTACCGTGTCTCGGCTCNGAGCCGATAGCTCGCACCATTGAAGAAGCGTCCCCACTGGGTCTTAGACTTGGGCAGCAGTCCCAGCAGACTGGTGTGCACCATGATGAGGTGGTACAGGTTCAGGAAGAAGACGACTCGGTTCCCTTCGCTCCTGACGAGAGGAAGCAAGTCCACGTGCTGCAGCAGCTGGATCTGCTCCTGGAAGGCGATCAAGTCACCCACGAAGGCCGAGTCGACGCTGCCATCCCGGGTGAAGGCCAACGGGTTCTTGCTTCTCAGCGTCAACGCCTGCTTCAACGCGCTTGCTACGAAGTCGAGAGGCCTACTCAGCACGCACCCCGTCGACGCCAGGCAAGGAGATGCACTGGCTGGAACCAACTGCATCGCTCCGTAGTCGTTGAGAACGAACTGCTTCCCACTAAACAGGTCCGAGCTCACGCTCAATGCCGTTCTGGACGCCTGGTCCGTAAGCCGATAGAGCAGCTCCATCCACGGCCGGCGGGCGTCCGGCGAGGCGAACGCGACGTGGTGGCATCGCCCCACCGTGCCGATGTGTAGCCAGTAAAGCGGGACGTTCGGCGAGTCGCTCGCTGTGCAAGTGCACGGGCAGCGTCGGAAGGTGGGGGCGGCGATTGACGCGCTGAGGACGCTGTCCAGCGGGATGGCGACCTTGTTGGCGCTGCTGGTGGACAGCAAGCGAGAGAACCGGAGCGACCGACTGCCTACGTCGAGCAAGAGCCACTCGTGACGCCACTGCGTGCTGCTCAGCACACGGACTACATGAACAGCTCCAGGCTTCGGGGGTGGAGGCACGCTGACGTCGGCGCCTCTGCCGACCGAGCTGATTGACGACGATGAAAACACGACCGTGGGCGGGCTTTGGCCGTCTGAACTCTGCGAAAGGAAGGGCCACTCGTTCTCTAGTGACGATGAAGAAGAGGTGCTTGTCATCATCTCCAGTAGTGCCGTTTGAGCTGCGAGGAGCTGCTCGGGGCGTGGCGGGGGGCCTGAGGAGGTGGCACTGCTCCCGAAGCTCGTGTGTTCACTTGTGCTGATTCTCTCGTCCACCGAGCAGACCTCGGCAATGGGCGTCGCCAGCAGTCGAATGTAGTAGTCCAGGAACTCGCGCTCGCCTTCGATCGTGTCCACCTTTCCTCGTCGAGACCGTACCGTGATGGAAGAGGTGATCAACGCGGCATTCCCCGTCTTCTTGCCCATTTGAGAGTGATCTTGGTGCTCCAGGAACGACAGCGGAGCGAACGCCGTCAATGCTGGAAGGAGCAAGACGCGCTCGTTCTTCGTCTTGCGATTCTTCCCCCCGGGCGTCCGTCGCGAAGGGCTATGCTCGTCGTCGTGAGCCTCGTCGACGTACTCCCTGATAACCACAGCGTACCCCACTCGACGCTCACGGTTCGTCGGCGAACAGCTCAGGTACTCGAACCACGCAGGAACATGCACTTCGAACCTGGTAATCTGTCGCTGGATGGCTTCAAGACGTGAGTAGATATCACTAACCTCGACAGGTAGCTGGAAGTTGACGGAGGACAAGCGGTGAGGCTTAGTTACCCGAGGTGAAAGCTCCAGCTCCATGGAGCCGCTTCGAGCGGCGTGCTTGAGCTGGAAGCAGAACTGGTACTTCTTGGCTCGACGAGAGTGCGTGCGAGCCTGCTCCGGGTCATCCGCCGACGTTGGGCCGATGAAATAGGCTGTTAGATGCAGCGGCATGTCCTCCCAGAACACTCGCAAGTCGGTGGCCTTCATGCCCGGGACGTTGGTCACCTGCCAGTGCAGGAAGTCGAGATAGTAGCTGTGGAAGTGGAACGAGTACGTGTCGTGCGTGTTGAACGCGAAAGCCGCTCCCCTTGCACCTGATCGTCTTCTCCCAGCTGCGTCCTCCTTGGACTCGCCAAAGTCCGCCGAGCCGAGCCCCGGAGGTTCCTGTCCCGCGGGTGTGCAGACGAACTGGTCCACCGCCGTGTGGAGCGGGAAGCTAATGTGTGGAAGCTCAGCGTCTTCACTGTCTGCCTTGCTTTTGTCGGACTCGCCGAAGCTGTAGTGAAGACCCCGCACGAGTGAGCGGAGGATGCTCAGCAGCAAATGGCAGCCTCGACCGGTGAAGAAGCCCAGTTGCATGGGTCGAGGAACCTCCCCACCGATGTAGAGCACGCTGCCTTCCGGTGGCGTCTGCTTGAACTGGAGCTGGAGCTGCACCCAGAACAAGCGGCTCTTGCCTTCAAACAGCTCCGTTCGAGTCAAAGTCTCGGCTGAGTTGGTCGGTGTCTCGCTGTCCATGGCCGACGGATTCAAGAGAAACAACAGCTTTCCGCGCACGAACTCGTTCTCAAACGTGTATGGCTCTCGGGCGTTTGCTACCAGCTTGGAAGGCGCAAGTGTCGAGTACGGCGGCGTCGACGTACAGTTGATATGACCATCGCTATCGACGTGAATCTCCGCCAGCTGAAGTTCTGGCTGCACGCTGGAACCTTCAGCGAGCTGCCGTAGCGGAATCGCTTGGGGCTGGAGGGTGGCTGTGCTGTCACCTTTGATCGGATCCTTTTCATTGGTGGCAGTTGCGTCTGTGCCGGGCAAGGCGCAGTCAGGCTGCGGCGACTGGAAAACTGGTTCATCCGCGGCTCGTGACTGTCGCCACAGCGGCATTACGACGTTGGCTTGGAGAGAGCAAGTTCCAGTGTGAAGTGTTCCTTGGCTGAAACGCTGACTTGCCTTCGGGAGGACGACAGCCTGACAAGAGAGCAAGGAGGCTCACTGCGAATAGCTCCAGACGACTCTCAACGGATTGACTTGATGCGGGCAGACGAACCAGCGTCACGCGTGGCGTTGCCGGTGACGAACCAACGAGGAATTGGACAGGTTCTTGTCGGTTATCAGGACACCAATGGTGATCTGAGGAGAAGGCAGTCGGTTAGCCAAGCTTGACATGTACGACAGTTTTGTGGACTGGCACTTCAACACGAGTTAACGCAAGAATACGTCGTCTGACTCAAACTCAGTGGTTAAGACCCCGTCGATGAGCTTGAACGCACACCACAGCATCGCATGGCACGTCCCGCGTCGACGTCTTATCTTCGCGCAATGGACTCGCACAATGGCGGCCGCAACCACCGTCTTAATTGCGATTCAGCGCCCAAACAAGCTCGTGGACATCCATTGAACCTGTAGTTGGAAACAGGACGCAGTTTGCGCTTGTCGAGTCGATCCAGCGCTGCGGTCGAAACGCGGCACTTCCAGGATCCCACACGTTCTTTTCACGGCGAGCCATGCTGTACAGATCCATGGCCACTGTCCATGCCAGCAGCAACGAACGTGCCGTCACTGAGCATACTGTGGAGCCGACGAACGAAGGGCTTGGCCGGGTACAGTCGAAGTTCTCCTCCACGACGGCTTCAAAACTGTTTCTCGTGCTCGTCAGGACCTGATCGAGACATTGCAGACACTTGCTCAGCGTGTGCACCATGGAATCTCTCGCTGCCACGACGAGCCCCAAGGCGAATTCAGCAAGGAACTCTGGGTCTTTCGAGCTCTTGCTGGTGCACTTCTGCCCCAAGAGCAGATCCAACATGTCCACTTTACTACCAGCGATAGTCCGCTACTCGTACAATGGATGCGGCAAGAATCAAGCCCAACCCAGCTCACAGGGACCAGGTAGCTCAAGGAAGCCTCTGTCCGGACATGTTGTCCTGTTGCAATCAAAACCGTATGATACACTTCGATAATGTATGAGGTATAAACGTAGCCACCGCAACGGGACATCTCTCGCCAGACGCTCTCCTCCCCAGTCAAGTCAAAGGAACGCATGACGACGACGCCAGCCATGCAGGCTGCAGAGCCCCGTTCGACCTCGAAGCGAGCTTCCATCCTCCCGAATCGACGTGTCCTCACTGTGGGCGACGGCAACTTTTCGTATTCATTGGCGCTGGCCAAGCAGCTCAAGAAGTTGGGCAATGCCACACTCCAGTTGACGGCCACGTCCTTCGACAGCTACGACGAGCTGGTGCTCAAGTATCCCGAGTGCAAACGCATCTGCGACCAGCTGAAGGAGCTGGGCGCCACGGTACTGCATCGCGTGGACGCGACCAACTTACGCGAGTCCCTCAAGGCGGACGAGAACTCGCTTAAGTTCGACTCGGTTGTGTTCAACCATCCACACTGCGGCGAGGAGAACGTACGTCGCCATCAGAGTTTGTTGTCCCATTTCTATCAGTCGGCGCTGGAGGTGCTGGATGAAGAGAAACAAGAGGAAGATGGTGGAATTCTATTGACTTTGGCCGAGGGTCAACCGGAACGGTGGCAAGCGGTGCAAAGAGCACGAAGTGCAGGTTTAAAGCTGCATCGGCAAGTTGACGATGTGGATAATGACGAGCAGTTTGGCCTCGAGTACGAACGGAAACGTCACCAGAACGGCAAGTCTTTTCACCAGGTGACACTGCATGGCGAGAGGAAGAAGCAGGCCAGTACGCTGTTTATTTTCCGACGGAAGGGAGAAGCGACCAAGACGAAAGTTGAAGCCATAGCTGAGGAAGTGAAGGAGTCGACGTCGAGAAAGCGGAAGGCGGAGAGGGAGCTGCCGCTGGAGTTCGCGTGCACTCAATGTGAAAGAAGTTTCAAGTCGGCTCAAGGGCTGAGGACGCACGTGCATATGGTCCACGAACTGGAAGGAGGAGCTCCGGAAAAGGTTCTGCTGCCGTGTGAGTTCTGTGACCGCTCGTTTAAGAAGGAGGACGCGAGAAGGCAGCACCAAATCGCCAAGCACGGCAAGGACCCGCTCATCAAGCCGGACTGGTACGAAATGCAGCAGACACTTACGACTGGCTCGACCTCCGATGCGACTGCAGCTCATTCAGAAACGGATCAAGAAGAAGCGGCAACTGCTTCTGCGTCGACGTCATTGACTGCAGCAGCGTGGAAGCCGAAAAAGTGTTCGATCTGCCAGCTTTCGTTTACCAACGCGGAAGAATTCGACGCCCACTGGCAGAAACTTCAGCCACGTGCTGCCGCCAAGCGCAAATGCGCCACTTGCAGTCGTGAATTCGACGAGGAGCGGGCGCTTCGCCAACACCAAAACTTCTGCAAGTAAAGTTGAAGTCAAATACTGTATACACTGTACTTTCAAAAGAAGTACTTCAAGTACTATGGAATACAGCACCCAAGACTGTGATAATTGGTAATAATGATGATTATATTTTGTTATTAGTAACTAGAGTATCATTCATTTTTCAAAATATCTATAGAATTTTTTTTTT